>CABFWB010000853.1:122385-149181 GCA_902151455.1 Timema bartmani
AAAAAAAGAGTGTATAGATATATTTCATAACGTGAGGGCGCATGATGGGTACGATGGGGGGGTCAAAGGAGGGATGGTAGAGAAGGTGCATATGTAGAAGGGGAGAGAGTCACATTGGTATAGGCCCAAAGGGTTAAGGGAGAGGGAGGGGGTAAAATTGCTGACAGGAAATTACCTGTGATGATGAAACCTTTCCCCAAGCTTCATTTGTTTCACACAGAGGGAGGTGTCTACCCGTAAACTATAGGGTAAGGGTGGTGGAGGAGTTGAGAGGAAGGGTGGAGTCGTGACTAGGGGTGGAAAGGAAACAGGGTCAGGGGGGCTGTTCATGGCACGGGCTATTTGATCTTTATTGACGTCATTCCAATATACTTGTGACCCGTTACAATGTTCTATATACTGTGAACCATTCCACGTGGACCATTACTTCCCAATAATGTTTTATGTTAAAAAAACAAACGATTATGGAACTCACCCCATTTACGGTACACACTACTCCAGTCAAATATAGTCCTCTCCATAGTACTCGACAGTTAAACCATTAAGGTTAGTAAGCGTTTTCAACAAAACTGGCCTGACCTAACTAACTGCTCAAGAGACCGTCTTAAGGAGCGTTGATACTTATTGCAGACGTGCAGCTTTCGTGCAGTACTTAAATACTGTGTTATGTTACTTCAAGTTATGGCTGAGCCCGAAAAGAAAGTACAAATATACAAACAATGCTCCATTACATACTAACAGTCTTACATTTTTAAGTGAAAGGATTTTTTAAAAAAGTATGGAAAATACAAATCTATTATATTCTATACGACATTTTACTCAAATTGTAATATCGGAGTGAATAAATCAAAGGGTTAAGAACACTAAAATATGTTAAACATCCTTAACTAAATGCAGTCACGTTTTATTATAATGACAACAAAAATTGTAAATTTATTGTAGGTTCCATTTGTAGTTTTAAGGCTTAAGATTTCTATTATCATAAAAAATAATAAAAAGGAAGATTCCTGCATCCTCGATGGGGTGTAAGGACCCAAAAGGAAATGTCAAATCCGTAGTAGTTGATCACAAGTAAAAGTAGTAACAATTGAGTGAATGGTAGTAGCACTTGAGCACATGAGCTGAATAACGAGTAATAGAAAAGAGGAATGTGGTTTTTTATCTGGCATGATTTGTAGCCAGTGAACCCGCCAAATAAGCTAAAAATTTAATTTTTAATAAATTTTAATAAATTAGCAACAGTTAAGTCATTGTATCTTCGAAAGTGACATTTATTGGTTTCATCATCAAGAGTGAGCAGTTACAGAGAAATGTCAAATCCGTAGTAGTTGATCACAAGTAAAAGTAGTAACAATTGAGTGAATGGTAGTAGCACTTGAGCACATGAACTGAATAACGAGTAATAGAAAAGAGGAATGTGGTTTTTTTTCTGGCATGATTTGTAGCCAGTGAACCCGCCAAATAAGCTAAAAATTTAATTTTAGCTTCCTGACAGCAAATTCTACCTACGCTCTAAAACGTCACTATAGTTATTATTGTATACTAGCTATTGCCAGCAGTTTCTCTCACGTTAGTGTCAATTTTAAAAACATGTTCAATAAAACATCAACATTTATAATTCCATAGTTTTAAATTTCTTTCACCGACCAGAAATGACGCAACGTAGATATTATTATGATGAAAACTTTGGAGTTTAGATGTATCTTCAGAATAAAAAAAATATAGTGTAAATATTTCTGTTTTAAGATTACACGTACAGAATCTTGGTTTTAACTATTGAAGGAAATAAATTAGCAACAGTTAAGTCATTGTATCTTCGAAAGTGACATTTATTGGTTTCATCATCAAGAGTGAGCAGTTACAGATTGGTGTTAAAACTATCACTATAACACCCCACGTATAGTTTTGATCTTGTGAGAGACACTTTACATGGATGTCAGTGCCTGCCAACCTTCAGAAGTGATGGTTATCACATAGCAAACCTTGATAGGAAAGTGCACGAATTTAAACTAGAAAGGCAGGTCTGATGAAATCTTGGGTATTATTGGTATCATGACATATTTCCCATAGTGGATACTGTCATGAAGGCTGCCTCTATGATTAAAGCTTAAAATATTTTTAACCTGTAAGCGGGTTTCATAACACATTTTAGATCGTTTAAAATCAAGCATCAAAATGATGAGTACTAAAATTTTAATAGAAGATAGTGAAATGGATAAATTGAATGGAACTAAAAATTTAGACAAGAGGAGTGCCTATGAATATATAAGTGCGGTATGGCACTTATTATTGATCTAAAAATACAGTCGGTAATTTTATAAGCTGAGTCATATTTTCAGATATAATAGTTTTCTCCTGTAACTACGAAATAGGCTTTATTGCAGAAGAAGTACTATTGAAATAAAATGGACTAATCAACGAATATCCTTGATCACGAGGAAAATCTGGGAATTATTCAAGGACATCTTGCCTTTGTGCTTTGCGTGTGCGCATGTTGGTTGACAAGAAACGTTCACAGCGTTTGGGCAAAAGTAAGATATTTTCAAGCAGGTGTTCTTGACATCGTCAGATCTAGTGACTCGTAATGACCAGTAGAGTTTGTCAGAAGTCTCCTGAGAACAATATGGTGACGCCTCCTGTGAAAACATAGCTACTTCTGAGATCTTTCAGAGTTCCATTAAAATCTTCAAATGATCTATGATGTGACATTGTACATACTCTCATTTCATAGTATAAGATGTATTTCTCAGTAATTTTAATGTGAAACTTCTTTTCGAAGAATAGAAAGGTAATTTATATGTCACATAATCTTTTCTGCCACTTTTTAACAAATTTGCCACTGTATCCGAATGTCACATACACTCTTCTGTCCCCTTTCAACGAAGAAGCTATACCAGATGAAGCCACTGAAAAGGCAAGACATCCCTTAACTTGAGCTTAGTAATGAATAAATCCAATATAAAAATATTTATTTTATCCTAAGGACGCAAATTAAAAGAATACTTTTCCTACAGGTCCTTTAGAACTTTATAATACTCTAATGTCCACAGTAAGTTGGTTTGTGTTCAATAGAGGTTTGTTTATATTCAAAGTGTGTAATATAATTGGCCGGTACTTTGTCGTCTCTCTCAAATAGATTTCATAAAATATAAATCCTTACAAGTTATCAAGTAGAAGAAGACTAAAGTTCTTCCCATTCTTGTCCAAGATCTAAACCACATTTTAAATTATATGTGTAGTTAAATTCCAAAGGTAATACCGATTGATAGGTTCTGATTCTACGTTAAACTTCATTCGACATGTTTTTCCAGTGGGTGAGTTAAATTGTAAGGGAAAAGGTGAAAATATTAATTTGATGGCGAGCAAATATCAGAGTTAGAAAAAAAAGTGACACAGAGCGGATTTTTTTATAAAATATTTCCCCAGTGTGAGTTATCCTCTAATAGGAGTCCCAGAGCTTGGCAAACTAATTAATAGGATGCGTCGGTTACGTCGTCCACAATGCGCTAGGTTTCAAATAAATTTGGATCTTTGATGACATGGAAAGTCTTTCTCAAATAATAACACACTGTGTTATTCGGGTGCATGGTATATAATTGGCTGAAGGAATCACACTTGAATACTTTGGAGAGTTCCTCAACAGAAACACCATGCTTCCCAAGCATTACAAGAATCAAATTGATTGTAAGAAAGCGTCTTCGCAAAGGCATCTTCAGTGCACGATTTGAAGAAAGTTGTTACTGTCGTGTCAAAAGGTTTATTAGTGACGTCAGTGACATTACGTGCAGTAAAATATTAACAATATCCATTTTCAAGATGCAGAGCTAAATGCATAACACCTTAAATAATATCTACTGAAATTATTCCCCCTCGTTACGACAGTTGATACTTTACCACCCTTGATCACTGTCCTTAATGTTTTACTTGCATGCATACTTAATAGAATCGATGAAATCGCACAGCTCCACAGTAATGTTAAAGCTAAATGATTGTTTATCTCAAATATTACATTCAATTTAACAGTCATATTAATCCAAAATCTTTGATCAAACCTTCAATTTTGTTGAGTTATTTCGTTTAATCAATAGCATAAAACGTTTTTGATAAAAATATGCATAATAAGAAAATTGTATTGCAGACATTTAATCGTTTCCATAGATTTTAAGAAACAATCAAACAGACCAGGCTGACACTTTGTTTTATAAGTGGTAAAGATACAGTGCATTAAAGTTTATTTTTTAAGTTTGGAAACTAAATAGGGGCAACCTCGTGCCCTTTAAGAAGGATACCTAACCAAACCTAACATAGTACAACCTAGCCTGACATGACTTAACCTAACAAAAAGTCCCAGTAAAATAAAACATTAAAATGATGATACCATATATTTCTCGTATATGACGCATCTAAGCACTGTAAGCATTACCACACTAATACAATAAATAGAAAGAGAGGGAATGAAAATGAGCAGTTCACTCCGTGGAGCCTCTTGTTTACCTGCTGATATAACTTTCCCAATTCCAATGACGAGAATACACACTCACTCTAATATTTTACTTGAACCATATTGACTTGATTTTAAATATTATATTTTCTTGCATCCTATTTTTGATAGACATTATAATGCTTTCACTAACATGTTTTTAATATGCATCCTAGATGGAAGATTCCTACTGTCAACTTTTGTGAGTAGACCAATAGCTTGAGTTATAGAGAATTTAAAAAATAAGGTTTATAAAAGACATTTTCAAGATTCCAAATACAATTTTTGAACATTTAGAACTTTCTTAAGAATTATTAAAGAAATCATGTTCTTTATTTATATATTCCTACATCTTTAAAATTCCCCGGATATGAGAAAACTGTTAGTTACCATTCGCTACGTTATGGGTTAGAAACGTCCTTAATATGTCCAGCTCCACCAACTTATAAATTCTTGATGGATGACATACTAACATCGTCATGTGGTCCATATTTTATTGATATAGCGTGTACCTTAACATACAGTTCCCCATACGATAAATATAGTTTTGTATACATATATTTTGATGTATTTAAATTTACAATTGGTTTAGTTTGAAGTGTATTGTCACATTTTGTTTATTAATAAAATAAAATTGTCCACTGAAATATAATATGTACTGTACATTTGAGCACAGTTATCATAATATGAAGATCATTACTATGTTTACTGTCCAAGTGTTACTGTTCTATTATACTCGCACATTATAAAAACTTTAATTCAAAATAGATAGAAAACACCAGGGATGGAATTTATGAACTCCTCATTAATCGTGGACCTCCAACGTTTCCAAAAAACGAAATAGGTTCTGATATGTTTTAAACCTATAGAGGGTGTTTATCGTTCCATTGACTGAAGATCAAGGCTGTTATGATACAGATATGTAAAAAAAAAAATCAGTGACAAATATTTTCCATCATTTTATTTTTCACTTTCGTCAATTAATTACTTACCTACTCAATGCCCTATGGCATTAGGAACTCTAAAATTCACTGTCACACTTATTAGAGTAAGCCAACTATTCTTATCTTGAGCTAGTACTATCCAGTCTACCTAGACACACCTTATCGCTATCTTGATTTTGATAACTCCACCAAATCACACCTTATCCCTATTTTGAGCTATCTCTACTATCCAGTCCAACTCATTACATCCTATTCCTTTCAGGTCAATTCTAATCTGAGTCTAGATCTTGTCAATGATCTCTTCACAGTCCATACCTTAAACGTGGTTCTAGTTTATTTAATTCGAGATGCATTTCCTACCCACCATTACGTACGAGATTTGACTACTCTAACAATGTATGGTAATGATTAGAGAATATATAACACATCTCAAAGTTACATAATCCCCTTTTTATTAACTAATTCACTCAACTTCTTCTAATGCCCACAATAATTTTTTTTAAATTATCTAACAGAACACTCTAAGCTAATTGTTTATCGTAATCTATTGTTTTCTTTTTTTTTTTTTACAAAATAGTGATTTAAAAATAATTGACACAGATTATGAAACAGCTACATTGAAAAAAAAAGCCATATTGATTAGCCTAGAGCAGGAGTGTCAAATTTGTTGCTCAAGCCATTTATGCTCGGCCCACGTACGTACAGTGCATTATGACGAACCATCAAACAATTTGACTTTATTCTTATTTAACTAACGTTATAAAAATACAACTTTGGGGAATGTGGTGTTCAGTAATTTGGCATTGTTTGGGGAAAGCTGGCATGTGAGGTTTTATGACATATTTGTACTTTTAATTTTTAAATGGATCAATTCCCAGAACTTGTTGAACTTTTGCACAAAATACGTACAATATCTGGCAGCACATGCTTATACTAACAGTGGATTAATCACACAAAATGTAACCAAATGCTCGAGAAGTCACGGCTTACGTGTAAATATTCGTCAATAATTATAGAAATTAATTCAGCGCAGGATTATCCCAACATTCACATCATTGCTTCAAATGAAATATTTCACAAGTCTATAAAAAAAAATTTAATATGTCTTATAATTTTATATGCACACACACTCTTTTATTTTTGTAATAATAAAGTATATTTTTGGAATTACTTTTAGTTTATTATCTTATAACTACGTTTTACAACCAGTTATGGTTATACACATATGTACTAATTACACTAATGTGTTATGGGTGAAGAAGGTTTAATTTAGAGAAAATGCACCCACATTTGTTTGGAGATGGATGAGAAAATCAGTTAGGAAAAATAGCTATCAGTACACCGGACCGGGATTCAAACCCCTAGCCCCCTATCAGTGGCAGTCTTTTCTATAGTGAGGGCTATAAAAACGCTCTTTATCATTAGTTAATGATAATATTTAATGTTTTTTGTATAAGAGCCATCACTGTTTTAAATCTTCAATGAAGCTCTCATGATTAAATGAGTTTAGCGTGCCGTGCCTTGCCTTGAAGTTATTTACCAGGAGTTTCCGTAGATATCTAAGGCTATTATCTAAATAACTAGAATAGAGCTCTATGCATTACATAAAATAATAATCATACTAATTATCCTTAAACATATTCGATGTGTTAAGTTCAGTTGAGAGACTTGTATTGAAATAATAATGGCAGTTATCATTAAAATAACCATAAAATATATTTAATCACAAGCAATTCCCACGAATTTTCTTTCAAAACAAAGCTATTTTTTATACTTTATTCTTTGTGGGACAAGGAAATCACTGTTTTTTAGTTTGTTTTTTAGATTAATACCTTATAACTTCTGAATATGCGTCTGCACTTAAACATCGCTGAAAACTATGAACCACGCTACTATCCTACTTCTCATAAATATCCAATATGTATCTAATTTTCACTTAAACGATCGTACAAATGGAAATAGTATTTATTAAGTATTTTTGTATTAAATTAAATAAAAAAAACTACCAATGTGTAGGGGCCTACCTTTAATGACACACAGAGGTTTTTTTATACAGTACAGTGAAATAAACTTAATCGAAATTCTTGAAATATTTATTTGAATTTATTATTTTAGACTTAACATTAGAATTGCTTTAGTACAATCATAATTATATGACTAACTATTATCATAAAAATATTGCAAATGGGTTTAATTTAATTTAATTATTCAGAAATTGTTATTTTTCTTTGTGTAGGCCTATATATGTTGGAAGTCCCACGATAATTAAAAAATTAAATGAACATTTTAAGATTAAATTTTGTATTAAAATACTTAACTAAACAATAAAACGTTTATATAAAACAGATCAATATTGAACAAACCATTATTATTTTCAATCCACACCAGAGACTTTCCACAATATGATTCTTATTTGAACACAATAAATGACAATAAATCACCAAGTACTGAGAGAGAGATTTAACTTATCTACATGACCTTCATTTTCTAAATTTTCTAGGAGTAGAAGTCAAACCATGTGATCTATGGGCAAGATGCCTTACTAAATGAGATATGAGATTGAAATCCAATATTTTTTATGAGAATTTTTTTCGTTTTATGAGAAAAGTACGTCTATATAAAACATCGTAAAAACATATCGTTTAGTATCCATTTTTAAAATGCTATACACAGGGTTGGTGTAAAGATTACAACCCCTGACACTCATCTGGCTACCCGTGGCTACTAACATTTACCACAATGTACGTAAGCATCTACGCTCAAGATGGGTGGTATTGGACTTGATTACATATGTTCTCATCATGAACTGAGACTAGAGATAAAATAGTTTTGGTAAATTTTCCTCAGAGGAGGCTTGCAGCAGTCAAGTAGATGAAGGAACTGGTTTCGCGAGGCTGTACCTGTAAAATTCTACAGAAAAACAAAAGCCATCCAATTGTGTGTCGGGAGACGAGGGATGTGGGGGTTAGTAACATTTATAGCAGAAACCAACCATTAGTTTATTTTAATTATATTATTAATGATATACAAAAAATAAAATACAAATAAATAGTGGGAACTAGAGGTGAGAATATTCCGGTAAAGTTTCCAATAATTGAATCCTAGGGGAATAAAATATTGTTCAGAATCTTATTTTAAAATTCTAGTATAAACCCATCTGGTCTAACTAATACCCAGAGCAAACATTCAACCACCAGCCGCTCTTGTCAATATGGGAGTGTGAGAAGAGAACTGGAATCACTTTCATTGCTCTTTTGTAAGTCATTTGATGTTTCAGGTTTTAAATGTCCTTTGAAAAAAATAAATTTGAGTGGAAAGTTTAAAACAAGAATATATTTATTCAACTCGTTCCATTTAAATGTCCAAATAAAAATTCTTATAAACATAGTCTAAAATTTTTCTAAATGGAATATTGTCATCTCACATTTCTAACTATGACTATAGATAATTTATACCGGGTGCTTTTATTTACCTTTCTAGCTGTTTAACTCGAAAAGTTTGCAAAATACAAAACAAAATTTCAAACAAAAGTGATTTGGTTTCTAAAGGGAAAGAGGACCGCATATTTTTTATTTGGTTTAGGTTTTAAATGTTTTTTCAAGGTAATCTTTGTTTTTTTCAAATGGAAACCTGTAATATTATAAGCGGCATCTTATTAAAGCTAATAATTATTTTTTGTGGGAAACCTTTTTTAATTCGACCTCAATTGTAATTAAATGGTACAGAACTCCGCACGGACTCTCTCGCTCTATTGTTTAAAAATTGAGATATCTTCTCAAAACTCGTAATATATGTGAAACTAGATAATATACTCTAGCAAACCTAAGCATAAATTGCACTATATTTAGGTAAAACATTTTTTGAGTCCCAGTTTTAAATTTTATAAATTTTAATTTTAATGAATTATTTATGTCCTCATTTTTATGTTTGGACTGATAAAAAAGATCAATTTTGGGTCTACAACGGTCAACACTTCGTATTAAATTTTGACTTCCAATTAAAAGTTTAACATTTTATTAGGTGTTGCACATCTTCAGGTGATCACATTGTTATTTAATTTCTTAGTTATACATTTTGATCAGTAAAAAATGTAAATATTGACTTTTGAGTCCAAAATGAAGAAGATAAACCATTGCTGTACAAATATTTATCCTAAGAGGTTAAAGGAAATTTAACAAACTTTTTGAGAGACTTGCTTATATTTAATCACTCAATGGCATTGGAGAATTATTGCGTTAAAACTTTAGTAGTATCTCTTTACAACTAAGGTTCACAAAATTGTATTAATATATTTGCCAATATCTCACAAACTGTTGGTTTTGTAAAAATATATTTCAAACATAAGTTTTTTAATAGTACTTCAATTTTGCAATGATAAGCTATTTAGTATCTCAAATAAAGGCGGAGTTACGGAAATTCCAGCTTCTGTAAAGTATCCTATATTCATTTTCATGGGAAAAAGAAAATAACCAGTTTATTTATAATCTTAATCAACGATTAGATACGAATTTTAACCAAAATCGTTTGAGCCGATTTTGAGAAAATAGATTTTTCTATTTTCGCCCTTTATAAACTACTCCTAATTTTAAGTTTAAACAGACACACAGAAAGACGGCATTGCAAAAACCATATTTTAAGGTTCGGGGGCTCATGAAACGTTGACATCCATCAACATTTCAGGATACATTTTTTTTACGGTCGAAATACTTTACCTTTAGTTTTCGAAAAGTTTATATATTTATATATATGTATATATATATATATATATATATAGCTTGAAAGTTATTGGTTTTATAAAAATATGCTTCGAATGAATATTTAAATTACTAATAGATCTACATATTTGTAATGATAAGTAATTTCATTTATCAAATAGTTTCGGATATATGATAAGAAATGATAATCAACGCATCAGATTAGAGACCTTAAAGTAATTTCGTCAAAAATGATTGAGAGTAGCCATTTCGTTTGGAATATTCATAAATGTTTTGAAATGAAATTTATTCAAAATTGTTGGAGCCAATTTTGAGATAATCAACTTTTTCTTTTTTTGACCTTCAGTAAACTATACTTAATTTTGGGGTTAGTTATCCAATTCCAAAAATCCCATGGGTCAAACCCATGAAAACCCTAGATACGAAGTTTGAGCCCAATCAGTAAAATATTTAAGGCTCTAGTTAGAGGTACACACAGACAGAGAGACGGAAATTTAAAAACTACTTTTTCGGATTTGGGGGGTCATGAAACGTCTTGATTTCTCAAAATTTCTAGTTTGATTTTTTTGACGATCACAATACTTTCTATACCTGTAATATAGCGAGAAAGAAAAATTAGGTGGCTCTGGAGTTACTATAATAATTATGAACATTATTCTTTTGAGCAAAATCTCTGTGATGTTTTGTATTTATAAATGTAGAAAGATGTTAGTGACTATTTTACTACACATGAAATATAAAACCAGATAGATGAGATTGGTGCAACTGCTTTAGATGAAGACTTGCTTTATTCCCAACAAGACCGGGAACACCATCACATTACACAATGGTTGTTTAACAATCGCTCAATATGACATTTTCTAAAGAGTGAATGGGTAGAACGGGGCCTATCGAATAACCTGCAATATTAAGTTTGTTTGTGGGGCTACCTCAAGTTATACATTTCTAAAACAAAGTCTAACACGATCAACTAGCTCCGCTAAAGAAAAACCACGGCTTTCAAAAATATTCCAAGAGATGTTTTTCAAAATGTCAGAAGTGCATACCTATATAAATAGACTGCATTATTGAATTGAAAATAACGGATAACATTTTGAACAAATATTTGTAGTTTTTTGTGATTATAGTGATGTTAAAATAATATTTCTTTAAATTAATAACGTTTAATAGTAAATGCTATATGGAACAGCATAATATTGCCTTGACATTTTGTCCTAAAATAGAGATTGAATAAAAAAATGTTTTAGAAAAATTTGATTGGCTTAGCTACCTAGAATTAGAGGAAGATAAAACTAATACTGGCTTCTTTTTATAAAAAAAACAAAATGTGACCCAAAATAATCTTGAAAATATCTACCAAACAAAAAATCAATATCTGTGTCCTCTTTCCCCCTCAAAACCACACCACTTTTGTTTGACATTATCTTTATTATCCTACCTACTTTAAGACATAAACAGCTGTAAACTTTAAAAAAAAACTGTATATCCATCCTACTGCCTATAAAATGTTTAATATTTCTACTTGCAATATTAAAACCTCCACATCGTTGGCCGCGCAAACAAAGGAATCAGTCTCATCTACCCATATTCACTAGTGACAAGGAGATTGATGTTCAAATTCCATCTGTGTGCACTGGGGTGTTTTTTCTTAAATTGTTTCACCCCCTAATTCCTTGAAAACTTGGGTTATATTTCCTTTAAATTCCACCTTTCTCCTTTCTTGCTTGAATATGCTGATGGCTCAAACGGGTAGTAAGACGCGCCACACATTTTTTATGTCCCCCAACCTTTACGTTACTTTAGGGATGTACAGTACGTGAATACATATTACTTGATACAAAATATGGTAGGGATGAAGAAGGTACAATTTAAAAGTAAAGTTCCAGAATTTGATTAGAGAAAGAGGGGAAAAACTTTAAGGCCGTTACTTAGTACACCTGGTATGGATACGAACACTGACCTTTAAACCAACGATAAAAAATACTAAATTAACTTTACATTTAGACTGCATGCCCATATAGTACGTGCTGAAAAGAGCCAACCGTTTAAAAAATCCCCTTTCCCCACAACTCTACTAAAATAACAATGAGATGCTAATTACCTCACGTCAGTCCATGTGTCAGTATAAGGGTCACATACTAGTTCGACACACAGAGGGAATACCACCTCCAGCCCTTTCCCCACCCACACATGGCTTATTGCGTCACGGTCGTCGCTTAAACACGCACGTCTACCCCACAAAACTAAGGGAGCTAATTTCACGGCCCTATTCCTGGGTTCGATCACCGATACCTATATACAGAACGTGGTGGGACCGCTTCGTGGTCCGCATGGTTGCCTCAAGGCTGCGTTTATTACTCTATAAACATAAACTAGCGTATTGAACATTTTGTGACCTTATGTTTCCGTGCTCATGTGAGGAAATTGCCTTCCCATAAACAAGATTACATGTTCCGACCTCCTATACTTCCCTTGGGGTGTGAAAAATGAGATAAAGAATAGTGCCGATGGAAAATTTGTTTTTTCCTTCGGTGAGTGTAAGTGGGAGAGGAGATAGGAGTGTGTGGAAAAAATGAGGTTAAAAGGAAAGAAGAAAGTTGGTGAAAATAGGAGAGATAAATTTGAGTGCCTGTTTACTTGAGTGCTGTAAATCTTCAGTTGAACATTGTTTCTGTTATATAAAATAGATGGTAAATAACTTTATGAATATTTGATGTCAAAACTCGCCCAGACGTTAGGGAGTGGCTTTAAGTTTAAACCTTTTATCTTTACTGCGACTTGTTCGAACAAGCTGTATCAAAATATTGGAGGCTCATAACAAAAAATACAACACATTTATGAAACAAGATAAATAGTGACTGGGATTATATAAGGTGGTATACAAGTAAGTAGAACCATACAGAAACAATTTTATCGAAGGTTTTAAAATATTTGAGATGAAATTTTTATCATTTTGACGGAATCATGTCTACACACAAGGGCTATTGGCTAACTTCAACGTTGGACACGTGGAAAAAGGTGCCAACTTCGTCTAGTATGGTTGCCAGAAATGAGAACGTTGGAATTATAATCCCATCTTGGTGGACTGAAGACGTTGATCATATTTTAAATACTTAACTCCAAGCTAATGCGGGGATAGCTATTATAAATTCCATCTTCATCTTGACAACTTCTTCAATGTATTAGCACGTGAGTGATTTTTTGGACACAAAGCACAACAAAATTAACGGATGATCCTATGGTTTAAAGCTTATAAGGACAGTTTTTATAGGAAATGTTCCTGCATTAGCGTGGAAGTAGGATAAGACAACAACAGGGATACATCACGTGTTTAAAACCAAGCCCAGTGCATACGAACTAAATTCGAACATACAGGATGATCCAAAATTCACGCAATCCTGTTTTTCCAAGGATATTTCTCGCAGAAGAACATGTAAAATGAACATGTAGTTTATATGTATGGCAACAGTGTAATGTTAGTCGGTTGCTGTGCAGGCCATGTGACCTTGAGAAATTAACTAGGTTTAGCCAGTTGAGTTATAGTATTTGAAAATGTAAGATGAGTTTTTCACGAGCAGAGCGAGTATTCATTTTGGAACATTATTTTAAAGCCCATTCGTACATGGAATGTCAACAATAGTTTGTGCGGAATTTTTCCAGAATCACGCGTGCCAAATAAATCAACATTATGCCGAATAGTACACAGTTTTCGTGAAACAGGCAGCGTGAGTGACAATAATTGCTCTGGATGGCCTTCAAGTCTGCCTGATCAACATTTGAATGATGTTAAGCAGTGCTCAGAACGGTCAACCAAGAAGTCCCTAAGAAGATGATCCCAGCAGACTAGAATGAACTATAGAACAACGCAGAGGTGTACGAGGAGGCTGAAACTTGTTCCTTGCAAAATTCCCACAATTCAAGAACTCAAGGAACAAGACAAAGAGAAAATATTTGCGATACTGTGAATGGTTCCGAGAACTTCTAACCATGACAATGCTCGCTGAGTTTTTTGGTGATCGTGTGATTTCTAAGGGATTTTGGCTACCTCAGTCCCCAGACCTAACGCCACCTGATTTTTTTCTGTGGAGATACTTAAAACAGACATTGTATGCAAACAACCCTCGACCTTTGGCTGAACTTCAGCCAACATTGAGAGGTGAATTGCAACCATACCCCAGACCATGATTCGTCGTGTGTCTATAAATATGATTAAACGAGTGACTTTGTTTTACAGAGAAGGAGGATCACACTTTCAACACCTTCTGTGATTTCCTCATGGTTTATTGTTTAGTTTATATTGGATGTATAAATTATATGGCACAAAATATAAGTTTATTTTGGGGTTGCATGACTTTTGGATCATCATGTAGAAATACCCATGACTGATAATCCAGCCTATTGTGATCTTGATGGAACGAACCGCATGATTATATGAATTTAAACTTTTACATTATATATGAATTACAATGAAATAATTTAAACATGGAAATTATTTGCTGAAATATTGTCCCAGAGTATCGAGTATTTTTGTTTGTCCGGATCTTTGTTCCAAGACACTTGTCAAATGCCTGTACAAATTTTAACGATAGTTTGTCAGATACATCATTTGAATTTAGACTGAACGGTGTATGTATATGATCGTTCAATCTAGCTATCCGTTTAAATATGACAGCTGATAAAAGGTTTCTCAGCTAATAGCTTTTATAAACTTTATATCAAGGAAAAATCTAAAGCTAAAATCCAAATGGAAATCTTAAGATTGTGGTAGGCCTAACAACTAAGAACATGGAGGGAGCGAGGTCCATGTATGTATGTATGTATGTATGTATGTATGTATGTATAGATGTATGTATGTATAGATGTATGTATGTATGTATGTATGTAGGTATGTATGTAGGTATGTATGTCATATAATTATACATGAAACTATGTGCCTCATGAGGAGAAACTAATAGCAGTGTAATCAGTTTTAGTCGAACACGAGATCAAATTCCAGATCAAACTAAAGATATATATGTTTTTAAGTAAACTCTACTATCTATTTTAATATAATTTTTCATAAAAAGATAATGTAAATACGATGACTCTTAAAATCATATCGCTCATTTGCGAGTAGAATGACATAACTCAAAAAACGTGATTTTTCGTGAAAGGGGTTTCAAAGTTTTATATTAATAAAAAATGCTCACTATTCTTTTAAATATTCCTATCTGTCATGGGCACTAATAATCTCCTATTAAAGGTATCATTAGCAGCTCATTCAATACAAATAATTATAATTTGCTAGTTAAACATACCTCTAAAAGCAACGCTTTTTTACTTATGACATTCTTCCTGCAACATATTATTTTCAACTGTTAATTATTTGAAGTTATGTAATAAATAGCAAATGTAGTAAAACCTTTTTTCAAACGTATCTTGTCAACTCCAAAATATTTGCAATTGTGTCATCATAAAAAATATAAAAATATATTTGGCATTTGCTAGTTTTCAATCAATCATGGGGATGATTCCATTGGTAGTTAAAATCCGATCATATAAAAATAATGAAAATTGGAAACTGAGAATACTTTATTAACATAATCCAACACAAAAACACAAACAGTCCTACAGTATTAACTCGTAATCTCATTCATAATATTTTGCAATATAAAAACTTATGAAAATTCAATTAACAAACTCAGTACATTAGGGTTTCTTATTCTATTACAAAGCATCATAGAAGGAACTGTAATATTTTGGGATGAAATTTTTCTTTGGCAACTCCAAAAGGTCAGCTTTCTTCAACTAGGAAATTCCAGGTTTGAGGTCATAGGCCTTCTTTAATTCGACTTCAACACTTTTTTTTTTATATATATAAGTAATATAACAATAGCTTCTTTAAATTGTGATTTGGCACACGGCATTTCTAAAACAGGGATCGTGGGGAGTCTTTTTGAATTTTCAAAACTTTTATGTTCATCAACATTACTGCCTCATTCTTTGTATTCACTTTTAAATTGACTCCCATCTGGATATTCACTTCCAGTCGTAAAATTCTTCTGAGCACATTTCATACACGTAGAACGGTTCCCCTGTTTTTTATAGTTGTTCTGATAGCCGAGATGAAAGTTTCAGGAGTAAACAACGGTCCATATTTCAGTTGTTTCTTCACTTGTCTCTCTATTAGTGAATGTGCTGAGTCGCCTTCGTTCTGTGTGTGGCACCTTTATCAAATATGTATGTGTAATGGATTTGATTATATAAATTTTTTGCACAAAAAACATGTACAACGAAATCATAAACTTGTTTTTCCGTTGGCCAGCAAAATTTTCTGAGTGAAAGATTACATCCAACTCTTTTTCACCCATTGATTTTTTTTTCAAAGTACTTGAAAAGACAGGTACCCATATCATTAATACATTTGTTAATGCAAGATTCATCTCAAACAAAGCAATCAGAGGTATTCTTGTGAAGATCGTAAATTGTAAAATTCAACACATTCGACCTCGATTTGTAATAAAATACCAACACATCACCTTTTGGATATTGGAAAACAGCTTGTAGTTCATACACAGCAAGTATAATACCAGACTTCCCTTTATCTAAATCTTTTTCTGAAGAAGATAATTCTTTTTCAATCAAATGCTGTTTATATTTATCTTCCAGACTTTCTTTTTCTTCGCCTTCAGCATTATCATAAGCTGTACAGACGTCACATATGTCCTTTTTGGGTTGGAAAAAGGAAATATTGAATTCTTCAGTAAAAACTCTGTAGAATGTCAAGTAGTTACCAAATGAAACATTTTCCCCCTTGCAACTGGTAACATAATCTTTATGAATATCTGCAATCGATTTACTACCATCGATAAAATGCTTGGATGTATTATCGCGTGTGTAATGGCTTTCAATTTGTGGGATTGAATGGATATGCGCTTTAATACTATCCTTGATGGCCTCATCAAGTTTGGGATGCTTTACATCATTCCCTCGTTTTTCTTCCTCGCATAAAGTATGAATAACCTTATTTTGGTTTTTCTAACACTATTCGTATCGGCCTATCATTTATATCTAATGTATTCTTGAAGAAAAGACTACACACCCTAACTTATTTTTTCCTGTAGATGAAAATAAAAAGTATTATTATTTCGGTGTTTATTTCTGGAACCACCTTCACGAACATAGCGGTATTTTGGTTGTACAACTTGCATATTATTTTGAATGAAATTCCTCTGTCTCTCAATGTCACCTAACTCCCAATTACCAAAAAAAAATTTCTGGCTTTGTTCCTCAGTTATTTTAAATGAACACTAAAGTTTACAATTTTCCGTACATACCGGTTTCATTTGTCTTTCTTTCTTCAACATTTTATTAGCAGTGTGGGATTCGTATGACTTCCCTGTATTTCTAAACTTTTTAGCCAAGTTTTTCTTCCATTTCCTTTCATTCCTTTGGTGATTTCTACCTTTTCTTAAAAGACTCGACAAAATCGTGGAGCTATTGGTTGAGCTCAAGTTGAACGACAAATCACTTGAGTTACCTTCAGATGACGTGAATGAAGTACTGGCAACTCTAGGAGCAAAGTTGCTAAAGTGGTACTGAGATTATAATCATAAACAGGAACAATGATTTTGGCCTAATTCTTGTTACATTCACTATCATCATCTTCACTACTTTATTTTTCATCCGTTTTTTCTTCTCTATAGGTTGGATCATTAATCAAATCTTCACAATCTAAAAAAAGAAACAAAGAAACAATTACAATAAATAAGTTTCCACACATTAGTTGATATGATTGCTTCAAAAATAATTGTATACTGTCACTGATGATAAGATGAATAAAATATATTATTAGAAAATTAAGCAGTTAGTTTACCATCAGATGATGACTCGGATTCCAAACAAGATCCACTACAGCTATTACTACAGGAGTTGCTACTTGAAAAACGACTGCTATTATTTTTCTTAAAATCAGACTTGTAATTATTTGACTGCATTAGAACTGGTTTTGGTATCGGTTCTGTACTACCTGAATAGCATAGTAAATGCCACCATTATTTCATAATAATAACTAGGAATAATTTCAAATTGAGTAGCAAAATTTAAAACAAACATTGAATAATACAAATCGAATAGATAATTTCATTAAATATTTGGGGAAATTATTTTAGTTAGTAAATTACGTTTGAAAATTGTGTTCTATATTTATCTAGTTTAACAACCCATAAATCTTTACTCCCTTCTGGTTCATTATTAGACACTCATCAATGGTTGACCTTGAGTCTGCTCCCTCCTCCATTTCCGAGCCACACAATAAGCTCTTTCGCTAGATGAACCTAAATAAATAACAGTTGACAGGATGAGTATGGAAAGTCATGTGCCTCCCAATGTTTTTGCCTCCAAACCAGCTTAAAAAGAGTCCCCATCTAAAGGATACATTACATTTCCAAGCCAAATTTTCAAATCATCTTCTTTTAGGAGTTGTTGTTTGGAGGTGAAAACATCTTAAATTTCTTATGGTTTCACGGCTAATTGCACCATCAATTTACCTAAAGAAGCCATTAATACTGTAAAAGAAATAATAACGATTCATAAGTTTGAGTATTTGAGTATTTAAAATGAGGTAAATAGTTATCAAGTCACAACTAAGAAACTGGTATCTAAAACCCATTGAGTTAAAATATTTTTTGGCTACAACGTCATAATCAAGAATAATAAAAAACCAAATAATAATTAATAGTAATATTTATTTGAAAACAACGTCATAACGGAAATTAGTATTGATTTCAATATTACAAAATGAACATATTTTTTCATAATAATGTTATAAAGTGAATTAATACGAAAACATAGCAATAATTTTGTTGGAGGAACGTCACATTTGAAAATATTCCCAATATAAACCAAGTAAAATTTATCACGAAGAAAGTCCAAGTTGAAATAGTACGTTTTTAATGATAACAGAGTACGCCAAATGTATTCTTACCTTTGCAGCATGGACGACTTAAGTGAAGATATGACTTTATTTCTGAGAATGAAATAGACCTTACACATCAAACACCAAGTGCTAACTGAGATAACACACTATAGAAATGTCATGTAACAAAAATGTACAGTGCTATAACGACATTACTGATCTCTCTCAGCCATTTTTAGAAACTCGCTCAAGTCCTTCTTCCAGTGAAAAGTACTTAAGATTCCCTTTCATTTTTTGCAATTAACTAAAAAACGACCATTTTTGAATTATGTCATTATTATCGCAAATGAGCGAATGTATATATAATATATTTTAAAAGTTGTTAGTGGGGTGTAAACTATATTTGTTTGTGTCATTTCTAGAATTTGCAATTGGGAGGGAAAAAAAACACCTTTTGCTCGACTAATTCTGAGAATTGCACGGCGACTCTTAGCACTCGAGACCACTGTGTGTGCTCGGGAACGCCTTATGGATGATTCGATGTTAATAATAACGACACTATCCTAACTACAACAATGGTATGCACAAACTCTCTACAAGAGTTGAAGTAAGATACATTATAAAAATACATTGAACAATTTAAATAAAATGGATCACTGAACGAATAATGGTACTAATTGAAACTACAATAAAACACAATTACTGAAAATGTCTGTGGATTGTCATTTTTAATTAATTGTGTCCACAACCCTATCCTACACTTGGACGTCCTTTCCTAATTACAATTCTAATCTTACAAAGTAACATAAAATATATTTCGTTATCATAAATAATCAATGAAAACAAAATCTCATAACAATGTAATTTGGGTATGATAATAATACAAGAGAAATTTATATATATATATACACGTAATAATATTTAAGTTTTGAGTTAAACAAAAAAAATGGTATTGTTGACAAAATAATCAATAGTATGAATATAATGACATAAAATAAAATATTAATTAATGCTTTGGAATAGATAAATGGTCTCATTATTTTGATATTTTCTGATAGTTTTATGCCTGATGAGAAAAATAGAGAAAACCTTAGATAATTATAGTAGAAGATTCGGCTTGACCTCACAAAGAAAACATGTCAATGTTGAAAAACAGTAAAACGTGAAAAATTTGTTTCCTCTTAATTTCACAGAATTAACAGTTTCTGGATATCTATAGGCTCTATTTCTTCCCTAGACACTCAGCTTTATTTTGATGTATTTATATTTAACTTTTAAATTAGGTTTACCACTTTGTAAATCACATTTAATTAGGAGCCACACAGATTTGGTTCTTTGTTTACAAGACGCCGAGAAAGAAGCACCTATCTTCTTCAAATAGGTTTTCAGGAATCAAATTCAATAACGTTCTTTTTTTTCCACGTTCAAATATCATATAAATGCATCATAATTAAAGAAAATTGACATTCTGAAAATTGAAAAATGACACCTGGACACGGGAATCGAACCCGGGACCGGAATTCCCGTGTCCAGGTGTCATTTTTCAATTTTCAGAATGTGATATCTAGATGGAGTAATTCCCACTAATAAGCATAAATAATAGCTCTGGCTATTAATTCTTAAAAGAGAAATGGTTTGCCATGAGCTACGGACAGATATAATATATAATGCAATTTAATATAAAGGCTGAAAATATATAGCAATGAATATTATGAAACATGTTTTAAAAGGAATTAAAATGTTTACTTCCATTTGTCAAAATTGAAACGCGTGATAGTTTTAAAAGTAAATTCATCACTTTCTATTCTTACTTCTTTTATTTACTCATTTCATAAATATACGTGCTATTCACTTGTCCAGTCTTATTATAATGGCCGGCCACGAAAACAAACAAAGAGTCAATAAACTTCTTAGAAGAATAAATCTGTTTAATAAAGAGGTAAGTGTTCTGCCATATTAATAAATTACTTGTTTTAATATTATTCTAAACAATGCTAGACGATCGGCCTTCCTTATTATTGTGAATTAACATAAATTGTA
The DNA here is from genome assembly GCA_902151455.1 of Timema bartmani. Lineage (NCBI taxonomy): Eukaryota > Metazoa > Arthropoda > Insecta > Phasmatodea > Timematidae > Timema > Timema bartmani. Next base: position 143,461 of record CABFWB010000853.1, read on the forward strand.
TTTGTTATCCACGACAGACTCGCGTGTTATAACACAGACGAACTTTTAAACACATTTTAATTTAACCAAATTAAATAATAAATTGTAAAATAGTTACAAATTAGAAAAATACATGGAAATTTATTATGATAGGGTAGCATATCACACTACACTATATTGGTAAACAGCTGATCTATTTAAATAATATCGACACATAATATACATAATGAATTTAGTAAGTATAAACGCTTATACTTTAGCCCCTTTATTGTCAAACTTAAAATATTAATATTTAAATGATAAATGTTATAACTACTACACAATCTCACAAGATTTTTCATACTGTGTATTTATGTTTCAAGGAAAATATTCAAAAATATGTTTTCCGTAAATTAACCTTACTATATAAGTTTTACCCACTAAACCAGACACATCATTTTGTTAATCAAAATAAAAATTCTATATGCATAAGCTTTAAGCCAAATCTTTCAAATATTTTTACAAATTTCTATTTTTCAAAATCAGATTATTTGTAAACCACTATAGAGTTATTTATAATTTGTAAAAATAAAAGCGTTATCCGATTTACCATTATTAACTAATTCCATAAACTTATTTTGATATAAATCCTTAAGGATAATTTCAAAGAACGTAATGTTTTCTTTAATTTGTCGTAAACTAATTCATTTTTCACTAAATAAAATTCATATGAAATAAATTAGTCCAAATCGGTATGGATATTTTCAAAAATATAAAAATTTACAAACATTAGTATTCAATAAATTACTATGCCAAAAAATATATTCAATGTTTTTTTTTTAGATATCAACCGCTCCCTATATATCCATTTTAAACTAAAATTTTAGAGCCATTTTAAAATAGTTCAATTTTTTTAATTGGTCATTAGCATACCACCCTTAAGCCAATTACTACCCCAAAGACCAGTATACCATGTTAGTTTTTATGTCAAACATTTGAAATAGACCCATATGTAAACAAATCATTATAACCTTTTTTTAAATATATCAAATTTTTAAGATATCTATCTTATTTAAACTACCCTAAAACTAGTTTTTACTCATAAAACAATTATACAGCGCAGTTTTTCATGACAAACACTCCATATACACCCATTTGAAAACAAATCATTAGGGCTATTATGAAAATTTTCAGTTTTTTAAAAATCAATCATCAGTAGACTGTATAAAAACAGGTAAACAGTGTTATTTTTCATATCAAATATTCTCTTGACACCCATTTGGAGCTAAATGGTTTTGAGATAATAAATTCTTTACGTCCCTGTTCAAATTGTTAGATATTATAATGACAATAAAACTACGCTTAGGTCCACTTCAATACATATTTTCTAAATAAATTAGCTAAATCCCTTTCTTAGGCACGAACAGTGTTATTTTTCATATCAAATATTCTCTTGACACCCATTTGGAGCTAAATTGTTTTGAGATAATAAATTCTTTACGTCCCTGTGCAAATTGTTAGATAATATAATGACAATAAAACTACGCTTAGGTCTACTTCAATACATATTTTCTAAATAAATTAGCTAAATCCCTTTCTTAGGCACGAACTTCTTTTTTTTTAATATATATATTCTCGTAGTTTATTGGACTAAAAAGGAAATTGAATACTTCATAATTCAGTTAAAAGGGTTTTAGTACGGAACTATTAACACCATTAAGTGAACGGACCGAGGAGTTAGTGTTGCTTTGTCTAGCTTGCTGATTATGTAGGTCGGGGCTGGAATGCTGGTCGGGTGAATTATGGGGAGCTCTCCAAAACAGTTTTTAGCCTTCTTTACAAACAAAATTAAGAAGCGAAAACAGTTAAAAATATTTATAAAGCTAGATTTTAAATAGTTGCTTATTTGGCTCATGTATATATATAAATACTGTAGGCGCTGAAAGAGGGTTAAAGTACTTACATAACTGGGACTAGTAAGTATTGGATGGCCTTTTTTCTGTTCCTAACTGAAAAGGGGATTAGAGGGATGATAGGGGAAGAGGAAAAGAAAAGGGTCAAACAACTCACGTGACAATTAGCTTAATGGCCACGTACTCTTTAGTATCCTCGACGGGCATGGAAGAAACAACTTTGCGCGTAGTGCGTGAGGCCTCAAAGGAGCCATAGAGGATCCTCGTGGCATGGAAAGGCTTTCCTTCAAATTGCCCTTATTTTTCAATCTCGTAGGATGAGAACGGGCCATCTATGAAGGGAGTCACGCAGGAAAATATTGTCCAACATTATTTTAAGAAAATTAGTCTTACGGGAGCTAAGTTGCTCAAGAATGTGGCTTATGATCTCGGGGGGTTATTGTTCGAGCCCAGACGATACTTAAAACAACTTAGAATATATTTAAGAGTTATTTCTATCCAACAGATGTTACAATTACTGGCATTTAAAACTAATTTACCATTCTTGTTTTAAATTTGTCTCGTTTCTTAGGGTATTTGTTGTGTTTTTACACATCATCTGGTTGCCCGTACATACTATTAACATTTGATTACGTTGATGGAATATGGATTATGGTAAAATGTCAGGAAAATATACTCGCGATTGCTTGAAGATAGAGTGGGAGACCAGAGCTCTGACCTTACGGTCACTGTAAAACCTTACTAAATGAGTTTGACGTTTAGTACGCGTGCTCGCGGATGAGTATGATTTGTTCGTCGTATTGCTAATAGCCTATACCTAAGTCTATATCATATTTTATAATAATAAAATTTCCAAAATAATTTGTACAGGTGGGTATTTATTTATTGTTATTTTTAAAGAACTTAACACAAGCTTCCATTCTAAGGAAAAAAAATTGTTATCAACCAAAAAACCTCCTCTCTTAGAAATTGTTAACCTTTGATTTGGTTTTAAAATTTCAATTGAAATGGGAATATAAAATTAATCTATAATATAAGAAAAATCATATTTAAAATGTTCAAATTTATTGGTTTAAATGGTGCCTATCAATTTAAGATTTTACCCTACATGAAAGCAAAATTGATCTACATATAAAGTTCTCTTTGCAAACTGCAATTAGGAATCTTTCTGTTAGGATGTGTTCACAATAAAGATCTGTGGAAGTAAATGTCTATCTATAATAAGAAACGGGGAACAGCTTATTTTGAAGTGCAAATCAACGTCGTCCAGGCGCAATCAGTAGAACGAGTTTATATTCGTCAATGAAAGAAGGGAAGTACTTTGGATGTATAAATAAGGTACTGATTTTGTTCCTGCTCTATCTATTCCTTGGATCGGTGGTAAATGTGATAAGGGTTAGAGTGCTTAAGGGCGTCAAATTAAGATTCAGCCTGCCTCAAAAAATAAATTTGAATTTACCAAGTAGGTAGGACCGTTTAGTTATCTTCAATTCCTAAATCATATAAGAAAAGTTTTAATCTGCTTAATAGATAACAAACATTTCCCATGGATAGCTGTATTTTACAAATATTCACTTAAATAAGAAAATGACGCCTATTAACGTGTTCATTTGCCTTTTACATGTGTCGATTTTAATAAATTAATAACGTTTTTACTGCCTACTTTCTACGGAGAACAGGCTTGGTTACAGATATGTAGATTAATGTACTGTAAACACATAAGGTCTGGTTTCATAAACTTTTATTGAACTATAAGCTAATTCAACAATACATCCCCAACTTGTTACAGAAGGAAAAATAAACTTTTTCCATGAATCTTCTTGGTATCAAAGATGAAAAACATAAGGTTAGATGTTCTTTACCATTTTTATCATTTGGACTGAAGATAAAATGAATAACTTTTCCGTCTTATTATATGAAATAAATAAATTATGTCAGAGATCGTGAGATTTTTGTTCATATTAGTTAGATAACTTTTCACGTATTTATTTTCATTTTAATTACGACATTTGACCAGTTGAAATGGTTGTTTATTGAATTGCATCAACACATTTAACAGTAAATATTATGTTATTATTATGTTTTATTACTATGTTTGTTAGACATAAATTTATGAGTATTAATATTGTTCATGTCATTTTATGTTTATTTTTTCCACCTCATCATTTTTTTTAAATGAATTCCAGGCAACTTTCCCCTGGTTGCTTTGCCCGTCTCCATCGAGACCTTGTCCGTTATATTTGTTAATTACAGCACGCTATTGATCCCTCTGCAGCGGCCCAATTCCACACGCCCGTTTCACATGAGCACGATACTCGGCCCGACAACTAGTCCAATTATTATGTTTTTATCACTATTACATACTACCCATTGTGGCTTTACGTTAATGTACTAATTACACTAATATGTAGAGGATGAGGAAGGTTTAATTGTTAGGGGGTGTGCCCACGTATGCGTGGAGAGAGAGTGGAAAGCTCTTTAGTAAAAAATAAAGCCACCCTCAGCACATCCTACAGGTGATGCTAGCTCCGATCTCCACATCATCGGCAGACTAGTATGTTTTGAGAGTGACGTCTTAGACCATGTGGTAACAGAATTGTGTTGTATTATTATTACTTAGGATATTTAACAGGTGTTTACTGAAAAAATAAACCCTCTTTTAAGATTTACAAACTAGTTAAACAATAGAACAGACACCTAAACCAAATGCTCGCCCGTCAATTCATCAGCGTGAAAAAAGAAGCCCATTCATATCGATGATATATTTTTCAGCTGTGGTGGGAATCGATCCCAGAACTCTTAACCAAGGGTAATATTTATAGTATATTCTCTCTAGTCAGCCAGTCAACTAGAGTATGAATAACTATTGGTTCCACTCCAATAAGGAATTGCCTGTTATCCAAATATTTTATATTTAATACGACCCTTAGTAGCTAGATGAATTACCGACCGCACCAAGTGTTGAATTAAATACAACTTACAAACTAGCCAAGCTTGAGTGTATATAGATGTATTTTAAATTGATTGCCTCACACCACAATTTATCTTAACGACTGCCAGCAATCATTCCTGTGTTTATGATTGCCACAGACATTTCGGAATCAGGGCTGGCGTAAAAGTTTCATGCGCTGACGGTGAGACATAAAATTGACACTCATGGGTATGATGTACAAAATAAATTAAAATAAAAAAATACAGTGGCGTAGCAGGATCAGCTAGATAAGAATAATAGGACACAAAATAATAAACTTAAATTTAAAGAATAAAACACATTTTAGATAAATTTAGCCCCTTAATCCTCCCCCCTCCCTTAATCCACAAATATACAAATATGTCCTAAATGTATTATTCCTTCTGATCATCCTTTTCTTTTAATAGTTTAAGAAGGCTTTTATTTAATATTAAAGAGATTCACCGACATAGCAACTCCGAATGACATCAAACCATAAAAATATTAGTGATGTGAATCAATCTGTATATTCTTTATATCAAATATTTTGATAATCTTATTTCTTTACCTAAAAATATTTATTAGATTTTTAATTAAAACTATTACTTTTTTAGCACTACATATTTTTTTTGGCGAAATGCATCTCTAGCAACCTTTACGTCTTAGGTGACTTCCTAGGTTCGCCAAATGGAAAGTCCGAGCCTGAACTATTCTAACGAAGTATATGTTCAAAGGTGCTGTATATTGCTGCGTTCCAAGTCCCATCTATTGTAAGAGTTGCGTCCCAAGTCACATCTATTGTAAGAGCTGTGTCCCAAGTCCCATCTATTGTAAGAGTTGCGTCCCAAGTCACATCTATTGTAAGAGCTGTGTCCCAAGTCCCATCTATTGTAAGAGCTG
>CABFWB010000853.1:152808-171027 GCA_902151455.1 Timema bartmani
CCATAAGCCCCTCGCCCCCACAGCCTACCTCGGTTCAATCTTTACCAAGGTATTTCCAACAGTGGCGTCTCTAAGATATCTTTTTATGGGAGAGTACCCATCCACAAAACTGTTCTTTTTATTATTATTAAGTTACTAGCACCGCATTTCACTTCTCGTTCAAGATAAACGCATATAAGGACCTAACTACGCTATTGTGTTATTTTTGAGTAAGTTTGAATGTAGATTAATTGTATGCGCATTTACTTGGAGTATACAATCTTTTATTACATAAACCTCCTCAGTACACCTAACTGGGATTTAGACCTTGATTTCTCTGTCATCTAGAGTTCAGTTTATTGCGAGAGACCGTTCGAACACCAAAACGGGAATATTTGTAATAAATATTTGAATAAGATTATAGATTATTTTGTGTACTGCGTTTTACTATTCGTCTGCGCTATATGCATGTTTACCCTGATGATCCCTCTGAATACCTGGTCAGAATTCTAGCCTCGATCAGCCTGTCTCTGTCAATTAAGTCAGACTATAAATGAAACAAATAGCTTTATTCACGTCATCACCGGTGCGAGTTTCATTTCTTAAATTGGTAAATAAGATATATAAAAATATAAAATATAATAATATTGAAAGTATTTTAATAATGAGTTGATGTTGAACAATGTCAAGTCGTAATTTGGTGAGAAATGGCTCATTTTACGGGTTTCAATACCAGCTATCGAGGTAAGGCTTCCTATAACTTGCACTCAATTGTCTAAAACACCACTCTAAGTTCTCCCCTTCTAATAACTTGGGCTTGACTTATATTCTATAACTGGACCTAGATCCAAGCCAAATACTGTGACGTCAGCATCGCTCTCCACACCCCCACCTCACTACCGCTAATTATACTCATTACCTGGCCAATGATGAATATGACGGGCAAAATATGTCCTATGAAAAACTTTAAATCAATTTTTGCCCGATAGCCTGTAACCAACGCTGCAGTGATCCTCTAGTAAAACATAGTTTTGTATATTCGCTACGTCGACGTGTCAAGATGGCTTAGTAGGATGGGTGGGTAGCGGCAAATAATTGTGGGATTCTTTTTGATCCTGTTTATTGAGATATTTTAGTTATTATATGTGTGCATAAGTGTGATGAAGGTTTTAGAATTAATTGAAATCGTTTAAAAAAATACCCTCGTTCTCTCAATGTCTCTACTCGTCAGTTCCATGGCCTGACCTATTTTCGGTGTTATGACTCTAACTGGTGTCGAACACCCAATCGCCCAGCACTGCGTGGTAGTTAACAAACTTAGACTTCTAAGATGGGTTGGGGCGTCCTCTTCCGTACTGAAAAGGGCCTCAAGCTGTAGAATATTCTCCCAAGTTGCTGTAACTTTGTAGATGAGTATGTAAAGCACTTCAAAATAGCCCCTTGTCCCCTGGCGTCCTTCTCTACCCCTCTCTCCTCAAAAGGTTTAAATACTTGCTATTATATACAAAAAAAGGAGGGGGTTTTCCACTAAGTTACTAGCTTTTCCAGTACTCTCTGTTATGCTAATTGGCAAAACAATCTCTGCTTTTGAAAACATGATCTGGTACGAATACGTGACTGCTGATTAAGGACAATTGACAGTAAAATTCCTTAAGATTACGTCATCCTTGCATGCTCTAGATTTACTAAGACCTCAAGCTATGACAGTATGAACACCATTAGACATAGCTATTTACGCACTGTATCTAAATAGGCCCTACACTAAGTATCAAAGTGGGGTTATTGGTACCAGGGGTCTGAAATAATCTATACATTAAATCCCAAGTTCTAAGCCTATGCTCAGTGAGTAGCAAATCTACCTAGTGAGTTAACTATTTTAATGATCCTAGGAATGTATGAAAAATTATATTATAGAAATTAAACAACCTTTACTAAATTTATGAATTAAAGGCTGAGAAATCGGGTGTCATCTCGGTTAAAGATATGTTAAATTTTAAGTCATTTGATGATATAATCAATTTGATCAAAGCGTCAAGGTATATACATGTCATATATATATATAAATATATACTTATAAACATTGAATCACCTGTACTGCATAAGCTTTTTCGTAAAGTTAAATATATATCCCTTATTTATTAGGATTTTAAGTAAAATTTATCATAGTCAGGATAGTAGTATTGATAATTTAAATGCTCTACGTTTCATTTGAATCCAAAAATGATCTGGGATTTTTATATTTTAAAATAAAATTATTTTATTATAAATATGTAAATTTATTTAATTAAATAAAAATCAATTTAATAATATGCAATGACTAATATTTTCTTCATAAACACAATAAGAGTCTGCAAATTATTTGTGTGTAAGAGGTTTTAAGACACAAATTTTAACTATTTTATTATTACTATTATTATTATTATTATAATTATTTATAATCATTTTATCTATGAATCACATTTCTCTAATTTAAATCCGAATCTAAGAATAAAAGATTTAGATTTTTAAGTAAATTCTTAAGTATCGTATAAAATAAAAATAGTATTTATTATCATTATTTATATTGGATTAAATAGCTAGGTGTCGCAACACCCCTCCCCCACGTGAGCTTGATCTGTCAGGATAGCTAGGTGTCTCAACACCCCTCCCCCGCGTGAGCTTGATCTGTCAGGATAGCTAGGTGTCGCAACACCCCTCCCCCGCGTGAGCTTGATCTGTCAGGATAGCTAGGTGTCGCAACACCCCTCCCCCACGTGAGCTTGATCTGTCAGGATAGCTAGGGGTTGGGGTAAGTTTGCAGGCAAGGTAATTGGGTGGCTCGAAATAATTATGTAGTCTTACGAAATTTGATTTAATCGTAGTTACTAAGAGATAATACAGAATGTGATACTAGTTGAAAGATAATAAAATAAAGAGACTGGACGCCCGCACTCGTGGTAGAACTGAATACTTAGACCAATGAAGTTGACTGTTACTGCGCGTGACCTCTACAGAATTCAATCTCGGGACCCTGGGCTCAGCGTATACCCTCTTATTACAAGTGCTACTGATAACCCGAAGATGCGCAATTGGATGATACGCAATTTGACAGCGTGACCATTTGTGATATAGATGGAATTGTGACAGCTCAATTGACAAAAAATAAATTTATTTTATGCCACGCTATGGCCATTTTTCTGGCCAACAATTCAATTACTGTAATGAATGGTCAGCATTCTCTTTTAACCTTTTATTACGTTACTTCATACAGCTAGGCCAGATATTTTAGCGCTTGCGTCCACTCGAGTTACTTAATCCATCCAAACTTAATTTATCCACACTTACCTATCTTTGCATACTTCCTTCGCTTTGACAGCAGCCATGCACCGACACATACATGCTCTTTTATTCTTAAAACTCTTAATGTTTCTCTTTTTCACATATTCATCTACAACATTTATCCACGTCCTTCATGGCCTACCCCTTTCTTTTGATCCACACACTTTACCTTCATATATTTGTTTCGTCACTCGATCCATACTCATCTTCCTACAATGCCACAATGCCCAAACACTGGAATCGAGTCCTTGACATTCATCTTGGTATACCAATGCTCTAAGCCTTGAGATTCAGGGGATCGTCCAATTCTTGAGATCATTCTTCACTCACATTTTAAGGCAGAGCTTGTAATGTTGCTGTGAAAATCGTCAGCTACACATGAGTGATCAATTAAGATCATGCACTATCAGATAAAGCAGCCACCTTAGACTCGGTAGTTGGCTTTTTGCTGCCAACAGTACAATGACAAATGTACGAAAGCATTTATCATGGTGGATTAGAAACAAATCAATTATATTTAATAACTATGGTTATAACAGCATCAAAATATCAAATTATTTAAATAACGGTTTCTTGGTGTTTTCAGACGATTATTTTCTAAATTGTTTCCTCCTCTCATTTTACTTCAATATTAATACATACACTATTGTATTTTTCTTACATTATCCAGTCCACATCAGCGTAAATAATTATATACGGTTTTTTAAGTCTGTCTACAACAAGCTTATTATTGTATTAACCAACCTAACAACCTAAAATTAAATTGATAAGCGCATGCAATTTCAGGGTTGTTTGTAAAATAAACGTATATTTTTGTCATGAAATGAATTGATAAAGTGAGAGTGAACTAAATTAATTCTATATTAATTAATTAATTATAAAATGTATATAAAAGGGCCAAGTACTATAGTTGGGCATTGCTGAAAACGGTCTTGAGTAAATATAGGCCAACCATGCCCAAGGTTTGACCTCGCAGCCAATTAATAGTAAATGAAAACACCAGTTCAACTGGGAGTTGTCCCCACCTAAAAATAAAGGAAGTGTTAGGGTGTTCAGGTGTCAAATAGATTGTTGGAAAAAATAATATATTCCCTTGATATAAACCTTTTAAAATAAGTTTGGTAAGAATTATAGATTTATAGATAATTTCTTCTCTGCTCAGCATTTCAATTACATAGGCCTTGTTTTATACTAAAGTACCCAAGGAACATTATTATACTACATATTTTTAAGTTTATCCTTGGTGGAGGTATTCCCTAGGGCATCAAACTGTTTAACAACTTTACTGGATAGTTGCCCTTTACCCAATAATTATAACAGACCATTGAGCTCAGACTAGTCTATAAATGGACTTCTTCTAAAATACTACATATATCCTCATCTATTTGTAAAACTACAGCATTTAGTGGACACAGAATTAAAATTTTATTACAGCTGTATTTTTTTAGTTTTCCATCATTCATTACAATATTAAAAATGGAAGATGTTCTCAATTTCGCATACATGAACTTGAACTTGAAAATTTTTAACTCCTTTTATAGTTGAGAGAATTTAAGAATATTTTTGAACAGTTGCATTCATATGAACATCTGGAAGAAGTATTAAACTTTACCTTAGTCATCCCCAAACAATTTAATTCTGCTTCCAAATGGTAAATGATTATGCACTATAGCTTAATCTGGAATAAATGATTGACTACATCTATTGCATGGCTCAGAGCCATGGTTGGCTTATTTTATTTTAGCAGTTTGGCCTCTGATGACCATAGCATCATTCAATGTCAACATCATGCGAGTTTTTCTTCTGCGTTCAACGTCAAACATATTCTGCTAAAAACATTTTTTCCTTGTTTATGTCAGACATATCTTGGATGATTTCTTGGGGTCATGTGAAGGCTTCCTTATAAAGTACCATCTCCCCTCTCAACCCCGTTATGCCTTATAGAAACATTATTTTTGTACATCTCCAAAAGCCAAAATTTCATAATAAAAAGATGGAGTATAATTATCGCAACTTCATTTAAAACTCTTCTGTGAGGTTATTAAAAAGTTTCTCACATGCTCTTAGGCTTGGCCGATGAATCAAATACACAAATAAAGCAAAATTCCCTTTGAGTGGGTATGGTATTCTCACTAAAACCACTTCTATAAACTAATACGAATACGAAGCAACAAACAAAACAATAAAAATGGGTAAATGTACTATTATATGCAATTACTCTTTGAAATTGACATTTAAATTTAAATTTTATTTTCTGCTGGCTCTTGAAGGGCTAATAACATGTCGACAAATTAAAGTAGCTTAGGAATAACTTTTTGTAATATATACTCTAATAACTTTATTTGTTAGTAGTTTTCCAGTTTGAAAGTTTTTGCACAACTCTTGAATGGTCAAAATTCAGCTTTATAGCTCATTGAAAAGTACTAAAAGTCCTCTAACTAGATACATACATACACACATACATACATACATACACATATACTTATATATATACATACATACATACATACATACATACATACATACATACATACATAATATACATACATACATATATACATACATAAATACATAATACATACATACATGTGTGTATATAGAGTATCGTTTCATATTTATAAACCCATCCTAAACACTCTTGACCGGGATTCCCTCCCCGGCAAGCTAGTTTATTACGTAAAGTTCCTCTTAGACCAAGTTTTATCCATCGCTGATCGTACCTACTTGGCAACAACATTATCTCCATATAAATATTTCGAGCTGGATGGTAGACTCTATCTTAACTCTCATTTTTGACCCATAAGTTACCTTTAAATGTTTCGATGTTAATAACGTTGACCTAAAAAATTGTTACATTTCATCATTAAGCTACCTACCAGGTTTTGTATTAACAATATTTTCCTCCAGCCATAAAACACCGTTCTAACGATCCGTTTCAAAACTGTAATTTGAGTTGTTTAGCGATCACAATGTAGGTTAAATGATCACACGACGTATTTCAAACGGATATCGTCCACCTATTTACATTATGAAGTATCGACCTGGGACAGGGAAACACATCTCGTTAATGGAAATGAGGCCTCCTCTGCGTAGTGTGTCACGCCATTTCGCTGTTCTTATTTACTAGGCAGTTAAAATATTAGCTCCTGCCCCTGTAATGCCCTCTCCCCTATCACGCGTTTAATATTTAAGTGCGCTCAATAATATTTCCTGATATCTTGGCCGTAATGAACAATCATCCCTATTTGGACGCTTTTTTATTAAAATGAAATATTTAAATGTGGTAGGTATTGTGGGATGACTCACAGCTATTCAGAGTGCTACGTCAAGTAGATATCCGATAACTGATAGCGCAACTTGGAAACAAATTACTATAGCGTCAACAAAACAAGTTAAACAAATTTGCGCAGAACAATTTTTATACTCTCGCGCACGCTTCTGTCTGTTGGAGCCAGGCTTCTGCCGAGAGCCAGACAGATTAAAGTGTGTCCACACTTGTTTCATATTCTCGTATCGAATCCCCGATGAAATCACGGTTAGAGTGGGTGACAATACACAAGGACACGAATTATACGAGATTTCAACAGATTTAATCCTCGTTCCATAGCGAGCATTAATATGAGCCATAGTTTCAAACATTGGTGTATTTTTAACGCGGTAGAGTATTTGGCTTGGTGCAAGTTCAGACTTGTCGTATCTTCACCCCGGTTTTCCCTTTGATTTGACGCGAAATACCGATTATGAACGGGTCACAGTGATATGATGATATACGTGTCTCTCTGACGATCGCGTCGAGGATACAGGTTTCCGTATAAATTTACGCATTCAAGATACGCGTTGGGAATACGATATAAGGATTAGATACAAGTGTGGTCCCGGCTTTAGTTTGATTAACTACATGTACACATGACAATTTTTTTTTGCACAAAATTTATTGCACACAAGTTTTAACCAAGGGCAGTCCACACGGCATGTAGCCTACAATTACATGCTATATCATTTGAAGAATATAGAACTATAGTCTTGATATTTTTTCAAAATATGATCTACTATTAATACTTTTTTAATGTGGGATGAAAGAGGACCCAAGTAAAGGCCAGCGTTTTTGCAGTATTTGCAGGCAAATAATTTTTTGGACAAAATAAATCAAATGTTGCTTCATCAGCAAATAGAAGTTTAATTTTCTTCAAACTATGATATCAACAGTTGTCGAACATCTGTCATGAACATAGCGGCATTAGATGAGAAACATTTTAAGTGAAGAGAAAAGTTGTCATTAAATTTAAGAACACCCTTGACCTAATTTCAAGAACTGTGTATATCCATATGTGAAGAAAATTAAACTAAATGTTTCTACTGGAAAAATATTTGATTAATTTTGACCAAAAAAGTACAAAAAAACTGGATTTTTCTCGCATCCCCTTCCATCACACCTTATCATCCTTAATATTAAGACTATAGTATTATTTTTATTTATTTATTATTAGATTTACGTGTTTGGTCTTTACACAGGACCTTTATCCTTAACAAATTCAATGATCTATCATATGCAATCACTGGCTTACTTTTTAGATCTTGAAACTTCATCTTATTTCCTTATATAACTTAATCTATCAGTTGTATTAGTGGTCTTACAGGTCCCCTTCTACCTTCCCCATCGCCTTATAGATAACTTTATGAGATAATTATTCTCATAATGTGACCCGAAACGTAAGTTTTTATTTGAAGAATCACTTTAAGAATGGTTATATTTATATAAACTATTCTTAGAAACCGATCTATACGACTTATTAAGAAGTTCTGTGAACAGTACATATTTTAAAGTCGTTTATACGTAAAAGAAGAAAATGTCCAACAAACGGAGCTATCGTGTTTACAACACAAATATTGTGCAATAAGAGTGGGAGGATAACATTAAAGAGAGCCTGCCTGAAAGAGAAATGGTGTAATGAGGTTTACAGGATAAAACATGATCAAGAGAGGGATAGGATTTAATGGGGTGGTTTGGATATAACTAACTCAAGATAGGGTGTAAGGAGGTGGACCTGATAGAACCAGCTCAAGATAGGGGTATAGTGTAGCGAGCTGGACTGGATATTACTCTTTCAAGATATTGTTAGGGTGTTATCCGGTGGACTGGATAAACTAGCTCAAGATAGAGGTTTGGTGTAATGTGGTAGGCTGGATGGAACTATCTCAAGATAGTGACATGGTGTGAGACTGGATATATCTATCTTAAGATGGGGATAGGATGTAATGAGGGATACTGAATAGAACAATCTCAACACAGGGATATGATGCAATGAGCTGGACTGGACACAACAAGATCAAGATAGAGATGGGATGTAATTATTTTTTGAACTAAGCAAAGTTAGTTCAATATAGGGATACGGTGTAATCAGCTGGATTGGATAGAACTAGCTCAAGATAGGGATAGGATGTAATTCGTTGGACTGTATAGAACTAGCTAGGGATAGGTGGTGTTCTTATGTAATTGCGGCGATGAACTTTTGAGTTCCTGGTGCCATCAAGTAGGTAAGTAAGTAAAGGGATGTGTTCTATTTCTTTAGGGGTAGAATAAATGGTGTCCGAAGAGTCATACAAAGTATATGTCAACCATATAGGGCAGGACTATTCAATTGGCGGCCCACGGGCCACATCCGGCCCACCAAGCTCCACACATTGGCCCGAAGATAGAAAGTCCAACTATTGTATCACTGGAGATGCATCGTATAGTTCAGACGGTATGTAGTGGCGCCTGACCTTGAACAGCCATAGATATATTCAATTTCTTATCAGTGGTGGGGGAAGTTGCAAGCCCAGTAATACTCGGTCCTTGGCACCACCAACTTTGTGTGTTTACAAGGCAGTGAGAGCTTACCGTCCAGCGGCATGTGTCCTCCACTCTAGACCCGGTATCTCTCCCTCCAAGCGCCATCCCATAATGGCTGAGCTATATAACATATTCTTGCTTTTGACCTTTAACAATGCAGATATCTGGCCATTAGGCTGGTTCAGATTGACTCACACCTCTTCTCCCCTCCAGCCAACAGCATCCGATGTTTCGCCAGTTGATATTTTCCTGGTTTATTGTGCATGCGTTATTTGAAGTAATAGTGAGGTGCTTTGCTTGTAATAAGTCTTATTGTAAGTTTTCTAGAATGTCACTTTCTACTTTTAGTAGTAAGAAAAGAAGGCTTGATGATAAAAATCATCATCACCATCAGTACGTATTTACATGGACAAACACTCCTAACTCTAAATCAATGTGTCTTTTGTGCAACGAGTGCGTGTCCGCCATCAATGAGTACAGCTTGAAAATACATAATTAAAGTAAGTATTAAAGTTTTTAAAACTCATACCTGCGAGATTCAGCATTGCATGTTTCAAAAATTGAATATCTCACCACCTCTTATTAATGATGAAGAAGTATTCTCATGTGGGCCTTGTCACAACAAGAGAAAGCTGCCGCGGCGTCCTTGCGAGTGGCCTGGCTATTAGCTAAGAATAAAAAGCCCTTTACTGATTCTGAAATGATAAAAAAACTGTTTGATATCAGTATTAATCGAAGTAATTACTGAATAAAAAACTAATTTGAGTGTGATTTCTTCTATTTAACAAGTCCCAAGGCTATACACAGCTACATCTCGTAGAATTGAAATTCCCAGATCAGAAATATTTAATATAGTCTGCATAAACTTGGAACGGGCATACACGATATCGATATCAGCTGATGAGTCAACAGATTCCACGGATATTGCTCAGTTGAGCATATCTGCGCTTTATTTTGTAGGAAGCCACTTTCGTGAAGAACTGTTGGCGCTACTTCCTCTGGAAGATAATACTATTCGACAAGCTATTTTAAAAAACTCAAAACTTTCTCGTTGGAAACAAAATAGATCCGAAAAAGATTTATATTCTTGAAACGGATGGTGCTCCCCCATGACTGGAAGAGAAAGTGATTTAGTTACTAGACTTCCATCTTTATCCCCTAAAATGCAGTCTTTACACTACATTATTCACCAAAGTATCCTGTGCGCCAGAATTTCGGGGGACTTAAAATATGTGATGGCGACTATTGTGAGAATCGTTAACGATATTAGATCAAAGTCCAACCTTCAACACCAGCTGTTCCTCAAATTATTAGCAGACATATCTACAGAGCACTGTGATCTTCAGATTCATAGTGATATTCGTTGGTTAAGTTAGGGTAAAGGACCGCAGAAGTTTATTGAGCAAATAAATGAGATAATTGTGTTTCTTGCTTCTCAACTATAAAAGGCGCTGAAGAGTTCAAAATCTTACTGCATGATGAAAATTTTATGTGTAGAGTTGGGCTATTATGCGATGTATTTTTTCACATTAATATCTTGAATAGCCATTCTCCAAAATTGCGTGAAATTCTTGATGATTCGTCGAAAAGTGTTAGCCTTGTTATAATTGATTTCTCAATTAATCTGGAGAAAAACTCAAATGACCGATTTAGAGATTTCCAAATTGATAAAGAAATAATGAAACTTTCTAGAAATCCATTCCAGTTTGAGGAACTAAGTATATCTGGGAAATGTTCACAGGTTGTACCTCAAATTGACGAAGGACATTTGTCAGTTAGAATTAATTTATCTGAGATCATCAACGGAATTGAGTGACCATTTTCAAAATGTAGGTATAGTGCAGTTTTTGATTGAAATTGATTCAAACATGTTTCTAAACGTAAAAAGGCTTGCCTTGTTCTTATTAACTATTTCCGGGTCTACGTATGCGTGTGAATCATCCTTTTCACATATGAACGCTATCAAGTGCAACGACTGGACCTCTCTGGGAAATAAGCAGCTAGAAGACTTGAATTAAATGTCTTGCCCACCAAATATTATGATTCTTTGGAGTGGCCCGCTTGGATAACTAATTGAATAGCCCTGATATAGGGTGTTTACACACTACTATCTGGTTGCACAAGAGCTCGTACATTATCTTGTACAATAAATGGAATCATGTGGACCGAGTTTTTCATTTATTCTCACTTTAAAAAGTATATCTCTTGTTTACTTTAATGATGATTATAGTGTATCATAGTTATATACTAAATGGCCGCTGACAAGGAGATAGGCATATGGGACACTTTTGGGTACTGTTTTTTTTTTATCCAAAGAGTTTCGCACTCTCTCTCCAGGAAAATTAATGTGTATATCTTCTAAAATAATACTCTTCCTATCCATATACATATTAGTCAATTAAATATATATGGTCTTAACCTGAACGGCATTAAGAAAGTTTAAAAAAAAAAGCAAATTAAATAACAGTGGCATGTCGTGGTATATTTCTATGGTAGGCTGTGCTTGTGGGCTATGTGGTTATTAAAATAATTTGTTTTATATAAATTGCAGTTTTTTAGATTTTCAAATTATTTGCCATATTATTGTTCTCCCATTTT
This sequence comes from Timema bartmani, assembly GCA_902151455.1. Taxonomy (NCBI): domain Eukaryota; kingdom Metazoa; phylum Arthropoda; class Insecta; order Phasmatodea; family Timematidae; genus Timema; species Timema bartmani. Next base: position 164,537 of record CABFWB010000853.1, read on the forward strand.
TAATTTATGTGTTTCTTTATTAATTGATTAGTTATTCCCTATTTAGTTACTATTCTATATTGATTTAGTTTTTATGTATTTTATGTTGTATGAGAATAAGTGTGTATACAATAATAGTGTTGGTATAATTTTTAAGTTCTGGTTATGCCTTATTAGAGTGCTTACGTTGAGCTGCACATACTATTTTCTTATGACGTTAGTTTAATCTTGATTTTATTATCATTTATTATGTAAGCTGGGAATTTTATTTTTATATAAATTGAATAAAAATCCATATTATATTATGCTTATATAACATGGAATATTATTTCTTCAATTCTATAATTAATTTCAATAATTGTAGTATTAATTTTAATTACATGAGAAAAATAAGAACGACCAAATTTAATATCATCTTACAAATTCTAATTCGGCACATAACAGATGGGACACTGACCCCTTGTACCATAAGTTCATAGCTTAGTTGGGCCACGTTTACTGACCACGAAGATTATTATCATAGCCTAGTTGGGCCATGGTCACTGACCACGAGGATTATCATCATAGCTTAGTTGGACTACAATCACTGACCAGGATTGTCATCATAGCTTGGATAGGCCACGATCACTGACCAGGATTGTCATCATAGCTTGGATAGGCCACGATCACTGACCAGGACGATTATCATCATAGCTGAGTTGGACCACGTTCACTGACCAGGAGGATTATCATCATAGCTGAGTTGGACCACGTTCACTGACCAGGAGGATTATCATCATAGTTGAGTTGTACCACGATCACTGACCAGTAGGATTATCGTTATAGCTTAGTTGGGCCACGATCACTGACCAGGAGGACTATAACATTTAATATACCTTTGGATAGATATGTAATCGGCCACACCAATATTTTTGCATTAAATTAGTTTAGGCTTGTTTAGGGTAGGTCAGGTTAGACTAGGTTAGATTAGCTTAGCATTTTGTTTTGTCTAACAATTCATAAAATGATGGCTTTCGCTCAGCATTAGAAAACATTTACAACCATATTAAATGGAGTTTCGCCACAGACGGGTTCAAGTTAGTACATCATTACGCCTTGTTTCCATTTCCCAAGAAGGAACTCGTGATCCTACTTTAATACGTAATTAGCACTAGCCCTTTAAATACAGGTCTTAAGACAGACAGACTAAGCCAAAGTTCCTGGGTTTGATTCCCGTGTCCAAGTGTCATTTTTCAATTTTCAGAATATGAAATCATACATATGCTCTGCAACACATAATTATTTAAATGAGAAGTTAATTTCTATTTATATCTGACAGATAAGTGCTCTACTGAAAGATGAAAACACATCTCAATTTACACTACCTCCATCCTGCAGGGTATCTTGGCGTTCCTTGATGGATTCACCAGCCGTGTTAAACTAGTTTGATCAAACTGGCCAGATTGAGAATTAAAAATATATACAGTTTTAGAACATTTTTTTTTTCAGAAAAAAATTGGAAACTTAATTTTCAACAAAGGTGGGGATTAAACTTTAAAACTGAATTAATTTTAATAGTTTATGGCAAATACGTGTCAGTAATACTCGATCTATGGTGTGTTTGTTAATTTTCGTACAAGAATACAACTGTTCACACAATCATGTACTGACAAATATATAACATAATTGGTTTGCGGGTTTGACCGTTTTTTGTAAACCAATCACTGGTGAAGAAAGGAAATAAATTTGGTGCGTCAACCCAACTTTCTAGATTTACTAAAATATTGACTAATTTACAAATGTAATAACATGATGTACTAGTATTTCCACAATAAGATGAATATGGCTGCATCGAGTGTTGGTTCATCAAATAGTTTGTAGGCCGCACAAAATGATGCAAATATGCAAACAGAGGGCTGCAAGCTTCACTCGCCCAATCTAAGCTATGTTGCAGCTTATAAGATAGATATTCTCTAAACTAAATATGACTCCCATCTTTGTAAGAGAGGATTATGTTGTAATCAGTCAAGGTAAGACCGATACCTTTTAGGGTAAATGGAATGCACGCACATTTAAAACTAACTAAGCTTACCCTGGTGAAACTCCACGACGAGCCTCTGTCATATACTCATATAATAGGTACTGTACATTACTAATATTACTGTTAGCACCGCGTCTTACTACCCGTTCGTTTACACGCACTTATGCTAATAATGTGTAATGGTAGTGTGATTGTTAGATGAAATGGAGGACCTACAATATAACTTGGAATCCGAACCACGCTAGAGGCCTGGAATTCCAAACATTCACAAGTTGTGATTAATACACGTCTTGTCAGAAGTAAATAAGATAAATCTGTGCCGGGGCCGGGGATTTAACCCCGGACCCCAACACAGAAGTCCGTCACCTTACTCCTAGACCACCAGGTTACCTTACTGTACATTAGGCTATTATCATTTTAAATATTGTGGGCGCTGTTTATCTCACTTCACTATACAAACATGAATTGTAAATTGTAGTCCTATCGATGATATGTTTTATCGTAGATTTTTAATACATTTTCATGTAAACGTCTGTGGGTAGGGGTGAGGAATGACCCTCTTTTTGATGTTTTTAAAATAAGTGTTTGTCCAGCTATAACATTCTATGGCAAGATTGGCTAACTTTATTATATTTTTTACTGTTTATTAAGTATTAAAGACTTTTAAAACTTAATATTCCTTGTAAGAATAATTTTAAAATAATGATAATCGAATAAGTGAATACCTTTATAACTTCGTATTAATACAAGTTTAGTCGGACAGAACAAATATTCTCCCGTGTCACTTGGAATAAGTTCGTCATTGTTGGTCATTATCTCCTTTTAAATACACGTGACTGAGTCTGGTTGGTGAGTAAAATAGGTCAATATCTTGACATATTTTGTGGGGGGAAGTGTAAGAGCCTTCAATTCAATATTTTTTTAAAAAGCAAACAAAATATCATTATCTTCCATGATATTTTTAGCACCGTATTTTACCAGTTGTTTGGGCTATACGCTTGTGTACTAATTACACTAATATTATTAGGGATTACGAAAGCTATATTTAAATAAAGTGTACCCTCATTTGCGTTGAGAGAGAGAGTTAAAATCCATTTTGGAAAAGCCATGCTCAGATCACTCGACCTAGATTTGAACTTTGATATCTCCGTATTGATTACTTATATTAAAAGTGACAGTTTAGGATAACAGGACTGTATGTAATACTACAGTCATGAGAGTAGCTTTAGCAACTTTTGTAAGAAATATATATCGAATAAAATGTTGACTCTGGTCAATAAAACTGTCACTTCTGAACATAAACGTGTATTTTCTCTCGTTAATTCATTTTAATGTTACAAGATGATCAAAATATTACTCCAAAATGGTATTAGAATTACAATTTTAGCTTTATTGTCAGATATTTTACATATTGTTCAAATACAGTAAATTTGCTATAATCAAAGTTAGTGCTGAATGTTCTGTCCTTCATTTTGCTGTCCCAGTTGTCTTTAGTTTATTGAAAAACACTTTAGACAATGTTTAGCCGAAATATATTGCAAACTACTTTTAATAGTTCATTTTAGTTCCGAAATTATTTTGGAATTTTTATATAAACCATTTTCTGACTTGACTGATTTCCATAGAATGGTTCAGTACAACTCAGAAATTCCCAAAGTATTGCTGATTAAAAAAAACTATTTTTTTCTCCTATAAGAACCACGTCTTACCACTTGTGTTATACACAACAACTATTAACAAATGGGAAGTGTTAAACATCAACAAGAGCTTAGCGGCTTTTCAATCACTCATTACATTGGGATATGTTAGACATTAAATAATATAGGTGAAGTCATTGATTACGATAGGATAAAATTGAGTGTTTTAAAATTCAGATGACAGTTAAATATTTAAACTTCTGGGAACATGTGTTTTTATTTATGTTCATAGTTTTCAACCGAATGATTTTCCGCAATATTTAGTGTCATAAATTAATATCATTACCAAATTATATAGTTTATAGAATTAAAATGAAGATTCATCAAGTCCATAGAGAGAGGATTAAAGAGCACATTACTTAAAGTTAAAATGTAGTTAGGTTAAAAGTGGGTCATCCAGATAGTTAGCATATGCACCATTAGTGTCTTCTCTTTTATTTAAATGATATAAAAACATATCTTATTCTGTTCATAATCCAATATAGACTTAAAAAAATGATCATTTCTCTCCTGATCAATTGTTTTACATCTCATACTATTTGTTCGACATCTCAAATATCCATTATCTTGTCTCTATTCTTTTCCAAGAACCAGTTCAATTTTTCAAGATCTCCTATGGCATGTCGTTTTTTGGCGTGCCTGCTGTAATGACAGTTGTGGCTTTCAATATGTCATAATAAAAAAAGAATAGTGTAATATTTGTGTTTCCACTCGTGATAGTAAAACAAGAAATTCATTCAGTCTTGCACGCAATATCTTCACTGTCCCACTGAAGAAAAAAAATAAGACAGTAGATATTATAACTCGGAATATCAATAAAACCACAAATATTTATTTAAGAAAGTAATAGGCCTATATTAATCTAACCTGGTTGATTGTTTCTAATTGTTTCACAAACTAGTTTTTTTAAGATGAGAGTTCATCACATACAATTAAAATTGGTCCCGAAAGATATAAGCCTAAAGTGTAATAAGGGGGTTTTGTTAGAACTGGCTCAAGATAGGGATAGGGCGTAATGAGGTGGACTGTATAGAACTAACTCTAGATAGGGATAGGGCGTAATGAGTTGGACAGGATATTTCTAGCTCAGGGTAGGGATATAAATATTAATGTTATCAGGATAGAGCTAGCTCATGATATATATCATATATATATATATATGATATATATATATATATCATATATATATCATGAGCTAGCTATATCCTGTTGAGTGTTATTTTTGTGTATATTTATTACAGTAATTGTATTATGGTAATAATAGCCATTGGATTCTTAGGATTTGTTGTATAAGAACTTATACTTGATATAAATAAATAGAGAGAGACAGTATGTAGTAATATTGACTGGATGTAGCTAGCTCATGTTAGGGATAGAGTGTAGTGAGGTACTCTGGATGTGAGTAGTTTAAGTTTAGGTATAGGTTATAATGTGGTGGACTGGAAAGAACTAGCTCATTAAAGGGATAGGGTGTAATGAGTTTAATCGGATAGAATTACATTAAGATAGGTTGTAATAAGATGAAATGGATAAGACTAGCTCGAGATGGTGATAGGTTATATTAAGTTGGACTGGATAAAACTAACTCAAGATAGGTATGAAGTGTAATGAGGTGGTCTAAATCTATTCCAGTGAAATTAAGTTTAACTAACGGAAAAATTCATTAAGTTTTGAAACTTGTCAGGAACATTGTTGAAGGCGTTAGAAATGAAATAAAAGAAAGTTCTCTCACCCACCTTGATAGCTTCCCCCCTTAAATGGGTAAAAACCAGCCCCAAATAAGATTAAGATCATTTATCTGCTGAAGCGTTCAATTTTAGTCAAATATATTGGTATTAAAATGTTTGAAATAAAATTTACAATAAGAAATGTTCTATTCATGTTTTGCGTGCAGTGAAAATTACTACCTCGGTTAATAAGAGAATTTTATTTTATCTAATTTCAACGCCTTCAACAATGGTCCTGCCAAGTTTGAAAACTTTATGAATTTTTCGTTAGTATAACAATATATTTTCTAATTTCCCTGGACTAATATAGTTTGCTCAAGATAGGGATATATGTATACATTTGCGAGGCAAGGAAATTTTGATTTATTAATATTTTCGAGTAGGAATGTCAGAAAGTTTACTGTTTAATGAGCAGAGAACTGTAGTTTAAGGAGAAAGAACCACAACTTAATATTAGGTTAGTAATATTAAATGAGATATGAAATTAGTTTAAAGTTAATCTATTTAATAGATAGAAAGGTTTTCGTGAAAAAATTGTTTAAATATCCGCGTTCTGACATAAGACTTTGGTAACTAATTTTATCTCTTTAATGCAATCTATTAATTCTGAAAACAAAAATCAATGGTCGCACCGTATAAGGCATCAGTCTCTTGATAGACTGTACTTCAGGTGGTGGGATATCCGTGTTCAAAATTGGGCTATTATTCATCTTCACAAATGCGAATACATTTCCTATCTGGTACTACCTTACTTTAAACAATCACCATTTTTGTAATATGTGGATTATCAAGACGGATATCTATGCTTAATGCTAATTATAAAAATTATTAGTTAATGAAATAAAAACAGATATTTGAATAAAATTGATTCGTAATTTACAACAATATGCTGTATTATTGAAGATTTTTTTTGTACATTGTATCATCACCACTCCACATAAGAACACGCATAAAATAATATACAATGATATATAATCAATGAGAAAAGAGGCGCATCTTTGTCCACCTAAGAGCATTTCAAACTGTTTAATGTCTTCCACAAGGGTCAACACTTCGTATTAAAATTTC
>CABFWB010000853.1:172378-215937 GCA_902151455.1 Timema bartmani
TTTAACCAGAAATCGAAATTTTAATACGAAGTGTTGACCCTTGTGGAAGACATTAAACTGTTTGAAATGCTCTTAGGTGGACAAAGATGCGCCTCTTTTCTCATTGATTATATATCATTGTATATTATTTTATGCGTGTTCTTATGTGGAGTGGTGATGATACAATGTACATTATTCCGTTCAGAAATCTTACGAGTTTATAGAAAGAGAGAGAAAGTCTCTGCGGTGCGCCGTACCATTTATTGAATAAGTAGAGGCTGCCATGTTCATTTGAGGGTTGTTCCTAATTTAATCCCCCTTCATGTTCCTAATTTTCGTCCTCTGGATTAAATTATGAACTAATACTTTTAGGGTTGTTTTGGTTTTCCGAAGAATGGGAGGGATAAGATTTAATGAAGATAACGATTGATGCAATGCGCAATAAGGAGTTGGGTTATAAATAAGCCAGCAATCTGTACAAATAGGGGAAATATGATAAACTATTTTTAAAAAGGAGAAGGCTTTCGTGGAGTCCAGTTAGTTGAAATAGAACTGAACGAAAACCAGTTCTGACCCCAGATTTGGAGGATAAACTGGTTGGGTATGGTATTGAAATGGAGAATAATTTTTATGGTCTCACATTGGAGGATTTAAGGTGCATATGAAGGCAGCATCGGAGCAGTTCATGAGTCTGGATGGATTACAACCGACTTGTATGATAAATGGTTTCAACATTTTTTGTTGACCACAAGGAAATTAAAAGAAGATCCCGTTGTTTTAATTTTAGACGGACCTTATTCGTACACACGCAATATCAACGTAATAGATGCTGCATGTGAAAATTGCTTTTCAATTGTGCGTTTGCCCCCACTCCCTAAAACAACAGCGAAAATGACCCGCCTCGGTGGCGTAGTTGGCTAACGCGCCAGTCGTGTTGAGCCAGACTATCGAATCTTGGTCGGGTGAACTGGGGGTGGTTTTTCCTAAATGGTTTTCCACTCTCCCTCCACGCAAATGCGGGCTCGCTTCCTCTAAATTCAAACCTTCCCAATTCCTACTCCATTAGTGTAATTAGTACTTAAGCGTATAAACCGAACGGGTAGTAAGACGCGGTGCTAAAAAGAAAAACCCAGCGAAAATGCAACCACTTTATGTGATGCTGCAATTATGTTTCCTTTCAAGTGTTTGTATGCTCAAGCAATTGAAATTTAATTGCGTAACCATACTGGTTACAAAGTTAGCACTATCCAGTTAGCTGGCCTGTTCATTGAAGCGAACGAGCTTGCTGCAGTCTTGCAAAATGATGTCAATTAATTTCTGCTGCATACAATGTTTCACATGATCCCATAAAATAAGCTCTGGTGCCAAAAATCATGTGAAATTTACTTGCGATATTTGATTAGAAGGCTAAATGCTCATCTTAAAATATAATGATAAGGTTGTATTTATTAAAATAAGCTAAATATTATTTTTGAGTTTTGCTAAATTTCAATTTTAATTCTCTTTAAGTATAAACTTTAGTTTTAACTCACAACATTCGAATAATTATGTTAACTTTGTAATGACTTTTTGTAAATAAAATTAATCAAGGTAAACATTAAAAAACAAATTTAAAGCATCATTAATACCGCATTTTTTTCGAATTTTTTTTTGTCGGATGAAATTAGGAACACCTTTTCGGCTTTACCAAAATTAGGGTAGTTTTTAACTTAATTCTCAATGTAATAACAATTAATTTTGTAGGTGATGTGGCTTGGTTTCCAGGTAAAGGTATAATTAACGAAGGTAATGTCAAATTTTGGAGCTCTTACGTCATTTAATACGGTCTCCAGGCATTACTAGGGGCTAAATTTGGGCCGCCTAACTTATATATGTATATATTATAATTCAAGTAATTTAATAATAATAATAATAATAATAATAATAATAATAATAATAGTAATAATAATAATAATAGTAAATATAGGCTATTATAAATATATGTATTTATTGAAAAAGAAGCATAGAATATTTCCCTTACCATTTTAAAATGGTGGCCTTGTTTATTATTAGTTTTATTATTATTGCTATTATTAGGTATTCTGTATTACGACAAGCCCGTTCCTTTCGCCAGTGAACTTAGACAGCAAATGCTCCCTGTCTTAGCTCCTCCTCCTTTATCTCCCAGAATTGTCTTCTTTCTTTAAAGTTATTAATTATTTGAATCCTCCTTGTTCTCGAGCGTCACTTCATACCTAACGAAACTGCAAAATGGTCTTTCAAATTATTCATTGTTCGCAAAGTAGAGTTAAAATTTATATGACCATATTATTTCAGTTTTAACTTCTTTTTTAATATTTCATATTACAAAAATTTACTATCTCTTATCAATTAAGTATCTCACGTAGTAATATTAATAAACTGCGCCGTGTCTATAAAGACCATCGGCGTTTAGTGATAGCGTCACGACGCTAAGTAGTCTTGCGTCGTTATCAAGGCTGCCTCGACGCTCTCTTGATGATAAACTCGTATATGTGTTGGGATATCGAGTATTGCCATAAAATATTTTAAGCGCCAAAGTTCTTAAAATATACGCTTAGTATATGTGTGAATTTGAGTATCTACATCCATGTATATATAACATGGGTCTATACATAAAAAATATTTACAGATAGTGGGTAGAGCTGTTTAAAGACTTAATCTAGATACTTAAATTTTATTTTTTTAACCGTCAATAGCAACTTGATATTTAAGATCCAGATTTAAAACTTACTTTTTGTTAAAAATATTTTAAGTTTAATATTAATATAGAAAATGCTCTTACGTATATAGTATTAATTTTTAATATTAGGCCTATATGTTGGTGATCGTTTTGTTGCTTAGAAATTTCTAAAAATCTTATTACTTGCATCTGAATATTCTAGTTTATCTTCTTACATCTTAATAGATGATAATATTTAACTGGCTAGATTCAAAATAGATTTCAGAAAAAATTAAAACGCCAAGTTTTAATGTCACTATATCTGAGAAAATAAACCATCATTCATAGGTTATAACTGAACGATGGATGGACATATGAACCAGGTCTAACAAAGTCTGGTCTAGTCTAATTTAATAATAATATATCGGGTATCTAATTTCGATTAGATATACCTAGGTTGGTTTTATAATTCGTTCTCCTATTTTCCAGTACGTAAATACCGATACTTTATTTTAAATTCTACTTTATTAATTCCAACCCCCTTAGTTGATGCTATATAGCAGATATAAATTTATATCCTACAACTTTGCTCAGTTGGTGACGTGTCTGTCTACTGAGTTAAGAATCCCGGGCTCGATTCATGGCGTGGCCGAAAAATTTTTCATTGGTGAAATGTGGATTTACCCTTTCATTGTGAATAATTAAGGCTGGGGACTTTATGTTTTGTCTCTACTAGTCTTAAGTTATATTATAGGGCATATGAAGCTACAACAGGCCTAGCAAGCCAATAGGGGAAAATATATGGCTTGAATAAAAAACTCACACAGGCCACAGGCTGTAAACAGTAATGGGTGTAAAGTAAACATATATATATTATGTTATCCCAACCATGTAACTACATGCGTGCAAGTTCCTCATGATTGAATTGTGCACATTAAAGTATTTCTAATGTTTCTCAACAGCTTTTAATAAATACTTAATTACATAACTAAATGTTTATGAAATGTATATTTACTGGTGGAGTATTGAAATAATGGCTGTAAATTATTGCACTAAAATGTAACATAAGTTAATGTTTTTATTGGGAATTGATTTATAAAATAAGCCCTCAATTGACTTTCTAGTTAAAAATTTACTTGTCAAAGGCTATAAACTTTATACAGATAAACAGCTTTCGGTGTAGAATTTAAATCCAAAACATATTATATTCTTCCCATTCACAACACGGTGAGAGCTTTAAAACGATCCCTTTCTCTGCTCTCTATCTATTTGTTGCACCAAACAACTCAAGTAGGAATTAGCTCTTATATTTGTAACCAAAGAGAAAATAATATTTTGTTCATCGATAAACCACTATACACAAATCATGGTTTACATGGTGATGTAAACAATGAATAATTAATGATACAGATGATCCATTGATAACACAGAAGGAAAATATGGAGATTTCTTTAGGAGCAATTATGTTTTAATTTTAGGCTATAATTTTTTACGACAGCTTAAACCCCTAACCTTGAAAATGAGTAGTCGTTTGTCAAAATCTGTTAAAGAGTTTCCTTGTAAATTAAATTAACAGAAATAGGCATATCAAATTATACATTGAAATACATAGAAAGAAAGAGAATGAGAGATTGATAAAATGTGAGATTGAGTTTGTGAGTGTATGATTGTGTAAGTGTGTGAGTGAGTATGAGATTGAGATTGTTAATAATAGAAAATGAGTGTGATAGAGTGAGTTTGAGAAATTAAGTATGAAAAAAGGGAGTGTTACGAGATTAAAACTAAAAGAGTGAATTATTGAGTATAATTAATATAGTGTTAGTGAGTGATAGTAATGAAACGTGTATGAAGATTTATAAGAGAGTATTTGTGTGAAAGGAAGTGTAGGATACTAAAGAGTGTGATAGATTGTTTCTCTGACAGAGAGAGATTATGTGAAAGAGAGTGTGTTTGAAACGTTAGAGAACGTGTGAAAGAGAGTCTGTGAGAGAGCGTGTGAGTGAGAGTGTGTGTGTGGTGTGTATGTGAGAGAGAAAGTTAGCATGAAGGTAAAAGAGAGTGTGTGTCTGAGAAGATAGATGGGGTGAACAAAACATTACTTTGAAATATTATTCATTCAAAATCAAGTGATTACATAGAAACATAATTGAACCTCATTGTATTGAAATATAATTTGAAAAAACAAACACCAAAATCTGTGCTTAGATCATAATATAGATGGATACCTAAAGTATTATTTTTAAATGCATTCAATATAGACTCAAAATTATTTGTTAGCTAGGAAACATAACTGAACTTATGTATATTGTGATATTATTTGAAAACATTAACACCAAAACACATACTAAACAATTAAAATGGTTATCTAAACACATATCTAGATCATTTTTATAAATTTTTCATATTATAATAGATACCAAAACATATTAAAACATAATTTTCTCGTGTTTAATTTATAATTTATAAGCATAGCAACGTCAAAAAAACATTTTCTTGAAATTGACTATTTAACCTTTTAATTTGTGAATAACTGTCAATATTGTTGTTTAAATGAAAATTAACAATAACAACATTCCGATGAAAATTAAATGTTTCCCCCTCTAGGAAATTAATTCCTTTTTTCAAAGAATGTAGGTATAAAATGTGCTAGAACCAGCTATAATAAATAACATATAGTGAACATAGGTAAACTATCAAAAAGAAAGAAGAAAATATTATATACGAGCATTTGCCCACTCTTTACCCGCATTAAATAATACATCAACACATTATACAAAATCTTCTTAGTACTGCGTCTTACTACCCGTTTGGGTGATGATCTTATGTACTAATTACGCTTATTGTTTTAGGGATGAGGAGTATTAGATTTATAGGCAGAGTATCCGCATTTGACTGGAGGAAGAGTGGAAATCCATTTTGGAAAACCACCTTCAGTTCACCCGACCGAGATTCAAACCTTGATATCTCCGTCATCGGTGGTATAATTTACTGTGAGAGTAGCACCTTAGACCACGCGGCCACCGAAGTGGGCTTTGACAAATTCAAATGCTATTTGCACACGTGCTGATGAGGTGAAAGCCTGCCTCAAGTCATCTTACTTGTGGCCTAAAGTCCAGGCTCTATCCTTGCGAGTCAATATGAGGGTCCATCTCAAAGGCGATTTGAAGGCAAAAGAATTGTCAAACTTAATTCTAGAAATCAGTGATGTAAGATTAATGGAAGGAAGACGTTAAGTGGCAAGATTCACCCTGATTTGAGTGATTTACACCTTAAAGACCCGAATTGGCTTAAGGAGAGAACTATTCTCAAGCCTAATAACGACACCGCAGAAAGAATTAATTATTTGTTATTGGACAAACTTCCTACTGAGATGGTGAAATATCGGTCTGTGGACTCGGTGGTGGAGATAGAGGCCGTGGTCCGCTACCCTGTGGAGTTCCTCCACACTTTAATTCCACCAGGGATTCCACCTCACGATCTCTGTCGGCTGAAAGTTGGAGCACCAATAATGCTGCTAGGCAATCTGATATCTCCTTAACTTTGTAATGGCACCAGGCTGCAGGTGAAGTCTTTACATAGTAACGTGATTGAAGCAACCATCTTTACAGGATGTGGTGTGGGAGGAACAGTTTTCATACCGCGCATTCATTTGTTTCCCTCCAATTACCACTTTCAATTCAAACGACTGAAATTTCCCGTCAAAGTATGCTTCGTAATGGCGATAAACAAAGCTCAGGGGCAGTCTTTGAAAGTTGCCGGTGTGGATTTAAGGAATGACTGTTTATCCCATGGTAAGCTGTACGTAGCCTGCTCATGTGTAAGCTCTCCTGACAGCCTCGTGATTCTGCATCCAGAGGGGTTGAACAAAAAATGTAGTTTACAAGGAAGTTTTATAAAAAGTCTTTAGAATAACTTATATTGTCATTTAAAATGTATGTTGCTCCTTATTTTCCTTTCCCTTATAGATATCGAGCAAGTTGATTAATATTTCTTAATACAAAAATACAATTTTCTGTAATGTTCTTAGAGAGTACTCCGTAGCAATGGATGGTTATTTAGCTAGTAGCAGTATACACCGTAAATGTATAATATATCAGAATGATAAAAGCTTTCACAGAAACAATCTATATTTAAATCATGGTCAAGTGACTCATGTAATATCAATTGTAAATACCAAGCCTAGCAACCATTTAGGAGAAGATTATATTTTAAAGAACTTTTTTAATATCGAGCTTTAAAGGATACAATAGATGACCATTTGTCGAAGACTACAAGATACATTGGTAAAATTGAAGCACATGTCAATGCTACTCCTCAGATATTAACAAGCACATAGTGGTGAGAGCTTATAATTAAAAATGAGATACATAATGTTAATTAAAGTATGTAATATTTCTCTTTAATGAGAAGTACCGATATTTTTAAAGGTTTTCAAACTATAATTTTTAAAATGTATATGTTCTGAAGGTTTTTATGCGAATTAAGTTAGTGTGAGCTTTCGTGTTTATTCCAATATAGTATATTATAATTTCTCACTTTGAGAGTGTTAAAGGAACTGCTTATAATGTAATTTTAAAAATTTATTGTAATTAATCTTTTTCCATACTCACAATTTTTCAAAATATATGGTTTGACTTACTGTGTGGAAATACGAAATCAGTTTGGAAACGTGTTAGGATCCAAGCACGTCCCAATTTTTTAACAAGTATGCTTGGACTACTCTACGCTTTCAGTTTGGTTGGTTCTGCTTGACAAGATCCGTTAGGGTGGGGGCCGGTAATTATTAGATCGCAATTGACGGGTCGATCTCATAAAAAAATAATTGAAGGAAGGTGTAGACTAAACATCTAACCAAGAGTGGAGAAACGATGGTTGATCGCGAGACTTTTGATACGTTTATAAATATATCACGGAATAAAAAGTTTTCCTACCCTTAACTTAGGAAAACCCATTTAATTTCAAAATCAACCAATTGCTTTGTAGTCACTTCCATAGCAAAAATATACACATGAATCCGTTAGGGCGGGGGCTGGTAACTAGTCGATCGCAATTGACGGGTCGATCTCATAAAAAATTAATTGAAGGAAGGTGTAGACTAAACATCTAACGAAGAGTGGAGAAACGATGGTTGATCGCGAGACTTTTGATACGTTTATAAGTATATCACGGAATAAAAAGTTTTCCTACCCTTAAATTAGGAAAACCCATTTAATTTCAAAATCAATCAATTGCTTTGTAGTCACTTCCGTAGCAAAAATATACACATGAAGACAGCTGCAACCAATGTAATGAAGAAATTTGAAACAATGAGTTTATTGGAATTATCGTGTGTAAATCTGTGCTTAATCGTGTCACGGTGTCAAGCACTAGTTGTAAAATATCCATAATTACAATAGTATAAAATATCAATACATCCCTTGAAAATATAACGTGTTGGTAATCAGGTTTTTCATTTTTTTGTTGCAAGCTATCATGGGTCAAAATAAACTTCTGCTATCGTGTGAAATGCTGCCTTCTTCTTAAATAGTTCCCTATGGTTTTTTTATTGAAAGAATTGAAACAGTTATTTAGTTACATGATTGGTTTGAAAGGGTTTATTTTGGTAATGCAATTTACTTTTTAATATCACAAAGGTCTCACTTTATCTTGATTACAAACTTAACCCTCGTCGATGGGTACACGGTCCAAATTAAAAACTCGATCATTTAGTTGGTTTTTTTTATGACAGGCAGGCCAGGTTTCATATCCCAGCCAGGTGTATTTGGTATTTTTCTTATTATAGATATGGTATCTCCCTCCACGCAAATCCGAATTAACTTATTCTAAATTCAACCTTCCTCATTTCTACCTTTAAATGTATATATATTTAACGCGTAAATATGTAGTAAACTTGAAATCTTAGTAATACGGGCTGGAAAAATAAACCAATTTATATATTAAATTTAATCTTGAAAATTCATAAATAAACTTAGTTTTTTTCATATTTTGAAAGCAGAACGAATAAATGTTACATATCTAAATTTACTTTCATATGGTGTACAAAATTCTATACAGTTTTTCCTTACTATAATAGATGTTCCCAAACCATTCTTCCTCAAAGCTATAAACTATATATTACATAACTTTCATATGGGAAAGTCATCCTCTTATGAGTCCATCTACAGATATGGTTTGTTTTTTCCGTTAATCCTTATTAGTTGAGATGAATCGTGCGGAGATGGCTTAGCGAGCACATAATATTTATGTATTTATATAGTAATGAAGAAACATTCTTATATTTATAATATTAACTGGATAGCCTATAGTCGGTTTATCATTGATGCGTTAAGCCAAGTTTCAAAGATCAAATCTTCTTCTGTATACATTTTCTAAACTAAAACAGAGGTTATTTGATTAAACTGTAAAATTACAAGTGTACAGAATTGTTTAAATGTTTTATTTGAACTTGGTTGGAACTGCTTTAATGAGAAGGTATAAATATTGCTTTCTCCTTAGTAACTAAATTCAACCAACCATGTAAAGGTTGTTTATATTTAGGTCAGGGAATGAATCACTCCGGTAAACTAGGTGCTATTTTATCCCCACCGTTTGTTAATGAACTATATTTAAAAAGATCCAACAGTTGGTTATATATAGGGTTTATTTAATATTGTCAGCAATAATATAAAAGTGAAATTAATAAAAAAAATTATGTAATACATCATAGCTTATTTGTTAGAGTGATTGCTGACTGATTTTAAATAGTTCTGCGTTAAATTTTTGACCAGATAATGTGACTGCTCTAAAATTTAGTTTAATAACTTTGCTTGAATATAGAGATCAAATTTTAATATTAGTGATCATAGTTGATGAAATTAACGAACGAAACCAATAAATAATGGATGTGATAATTTTAAATACATGTAAATTATGAATTTTTTTTAGGTCTGATTTTCTTATTTGTAAATTGTAAAGAAATCCTTTGTGTGTTTTGACGTATGATTAATTCTAGAATAGATAATATAAAATATATATACATATTATTTTATTTAACAAGACAGGGTTTTCCTTACCATTCTCCTCGTCTTTCTATCCATTTAAGCTAGTAGGCCTACAAATTTATACTTGTGCGATAGGATAGAAGAAATTAAAATTTATAAGAAATACTTCCACATTCAGTGGTAAATTATTTCTGAAAAAATAATTAATAGGGTACATCAGTCTGGGCTTCAAACCACTCTCCCCGTCACTGGCACACAATCCATGATGAGACCAACTCCTTCGCCTGTGTTACCACCTATGCGGGTAAGGCAAGGCTAATTAAACTCGATGTACATAATATAATTTAAAGAATATTAAAGATGAAACAAACAGTATAAGGAAATATATTTTATTTTATTTTATGGATATATCTTTCTTATAATGATCTCAAATACATAAATAATAAATCTCTAATTACTTTTTAATTATTCACAATTTACTTACATTGATTTTTCTCTGTGGCCGCTTTATTTAATTATAAATACAATAACTTACACACTTTTTCCACAAAACATAATTAACTTATTTATTGTAACAAGCTTACAAAAATATTTGTTTCCACCCAATTAAGCTAAAACATTTTGCTGTGCTACACAAACAAGATATAAAACAAATGATTTAAAATGCTATTCAAGGGTAAAATTGTAAAATCTACACGTGTGGATTTTCACGCTTCAAAAGAGACCAATTTAAACACCTGAATATTTGGAGTGACAAACACATCTGGTCAACATTCCCAACTTTTTTTAAAATAAATAACAACTTGAACGTGTTAAACAAGAATGGAAATAACAATATTTTATATTAATGTCAGTAAATTAAATATTATTAAAAGGACTTTGTATTACGTTGATTGGTTTACAATAATCGTTAAAATACATAGTACAGTGCACTGCACAGAATTTCTCTCTCTTTAATCTTAAAATAAAGACATTTACTAAAATTTCGGAAGAATTCTGAAACAAGCCTTCCACCAAAAAGCTAGGAAACTAATTTTAATTTGAGTAAATATATGTTTATTTCCATAAAATCCTATAAATTATTGTAATATGTTTATTTGGTGCCTTCTAAAGTTTAAGTCTCATTAATTTTATAATTATTGATATATTTATGCAATTCACTTTTTATTGGCATGAAAACAACCAAAATAAAGGATTGTCTCGAAGTAAATACAAATAAAAATAATTTTGACCAAGTTTTATGATCATTTGAATTTAATGAATTTTAATTTAGTATGTATTTACAATAATGATGATGATAACTTTAAACCTACAATTGAAATATTTTTATATCTATTTAAATAAATATATTTTGAATAAATGCAAAAAAAAAAAATCTTTAAGCTAGCATCAGTTTGTCTCCTTTTAATCTTAATGATGCCCACATCTTGATAGTTTTAAATTTAATATGAAACGGTTGCTCAACCTAACTTCAAAATTGGTACGGTCAAAATTCTAACTTTTCTATGTATCAATTATTAATTAATATATTTAAAAGAATACATAAAATCAAGTTTTTAAATACTTATAGAAAAGTTTTTTTGTCAAATATATTTAATTTGGACGAGCACAGATGCGAGATATCTGACTCTCTTCTCCTCCCAAAAGAACAATACTCTAGACGTTACACGACTGCGTATCAGAGGTCGTATGCCCTCTTTTCCCGCACCTCTAAGCACCGCTTACGCTGTCTTCAACTTTAATTAAAAACTTCTTTCTAACTTCTGTAAAGATAATAACGCCCAATTGTGTAATTTGAGAATAAGGTTTTCCCTTTTTGCCTCTATCAAAGACCTCTCTCTCTCCACCCCCAAAACCTTTTCTTTCCCTCCTTCCCCTCTCCATCTTTTTTTTGTGTGTGATTATTATTTCCCTTGTTCGTTGTAGTGTCCCGTGGGCCGATAATGAAGCCAACCACGACCTTAGGAGAGAAGGGAATCATGGATCCATTAGACTTTCCTCTTCCCCTCCCCCTCTTATTTCCTACGCATCACCACAAAAGGGATATAATCAGGAGCTTAATTTGCAAGTTGGGTTTCTTATTCTAATTGGACGTAGAGAGAGAAAGATGAAAAGTTGGTGGTTCTGGGATGAGATGGAGAGGTAGGGGGGGGGGGCGTACCTTGCTAATTTCATAAATACTAAGAGGTCTAGGAAGGTTCATGAACTAGATTGTAAACCATTCGGTTGGAGGGGTTGAAGAAGGAATAAGGGAGGGTGGGCTGTCAGTGATGAAAGGGGAGTAAATGAAGGTGAGTTAAGTACAAGGTCTAGGGGGCCTCGAACTAGAGGATGAGAGAAGGTGGGTTTCTGGTGTTTAGGGGAGTAGGTGACTGCGGGGCCTATCAAAGACAATAATTGTAAGCCTCGTGGGAAGTTTTGTGGCTGCAAGGCTGGGTCACTGAAAACAGGTCAATTTGAGATGGAAAGGAAAAGGAAGGACATAATATATATGGTTATGTGCTATATCAAGTGGTTTTTAACTCACTCCTTACGGCCGAAGAAAATGCAATTAATCCCACTTATGTGTGTGCTCAGCAACTGGTTTATAATTGGTTTATGGTTTGTAACCATATTAAAGCCCACTTTGGTGGAAGCAAAGTCTAAGGCATTAATCTTGCATTAGATTTGACTAGGATGTTTATTATTAAATGGTTTCACACTTTCCTCCCCCGCTAGTTCTGATACATTCCCTCTAAATTCAACCTTTCCTTATCCCTAACACGTTAGCGTAAACAATACGTATGCGTATAATACGAGCAGCAAGTGACAAAAAAACCCACCAAAGTGTAGAGATAAGTAAGGTTGTACTAGGAGGAAATATTCCCGCATTTGCATAGGGGGGGAGTTGAATGAAAATCATTTAGGAAACACCTCTTTCAGCACGGCAGGCTGAAATTAGAACTCTGACCTCCCCAATCCTGCAAAACCCAACTATGCGAGCCTTAAGTTTGTTCTGCGTAGTCACTGACCAATTGATAACACTTGGCAAAAGGTGTGGTATAGTGTTAACATAATTGTTTAGTTGCTCTGTTTATTCCAATAACCTTCCTCAGTGAGATTCAAACAGTATATCCCGTCATCAAATAAAAGATCATGATCTTAAACAGCTTTTTTTTTTATTATAGTTAATATTTAACATCTTCTACCAAATGTAATTATACCAGAAAATATACTAATCAATGCAAAATTGTCATACTCTGTTGTCTGTTTTGTTTCTTTCAATGTATTACGTTAGAGAGGCTAAATAATAATTATTAGACTTAATAATAAAGTGAGGCCAGGCTTAAACTGTCCTAGATTTGTAAAAGTGACAAAGAGATGGACGCGTAGATTCACCAGCCCGTCGACTACAGCGCCACCGTACTATGGGATGAAATGTTAACCAACCCAAGATACATCTATCTGCGACAACCCATATTCACACCATGCAGAGAAACTCTAGAGATGGGTTGTGAAGTCACCTGCTATTCTAAGGGGCTTTATGAAAACAAGTGTACAAAAGTAGCACCCTCTCTCCCTGAGACAACGCTGGACTCCCTGAACAAATGAACATGGTTCATATATCGTTAATATTAGGGGTGGGACACTGTGGCAGACATCTGTAACACGCTACAGTTGTTGGTTCTCTTGCAGGGAGAATGGGGGACATTTTGAACACTTGCTTTAATTAAGACTCTCTCTACGTCCAAGCAGTGTCTTCCATTAACACATAACAACGTTTATCTGTACTGTGCATATACAGGCTGTCTCAGACAAATCCAACATTTTATTTGACCTTTGGGAAGTTTGGAAGAGGGGTGTGTTCATGTTTCTCCAGGAATCTTCGTACGCTTATAAAGCACTTGTATCAAAAGAGTTTAATTCTTTTCTAGAAACTAAAGTTGTCGGTTATGTTGAATGCGTTTGCACTTAGAGAAATATTATTAATTACTGTTTGGTATTAGATCAACAACATATTTTGTTTGGTAAGAGAGGGTGCTAACTATAATATGATCCTTTTCTTATTTTTGCTTACTAGATAATATTATTTAAACTATCTATATGGTGTTAATCGCACCAATATCTCCTCATAAGAGAGGCAGTCTCAATACAAGAATGCCAAAATTTAAACTATTACTATATGTAGTCATTAATGTGGAGCATCGTCTGAACATAAAAGATTTCTCTTTTCTCATGTTTGTCTGAAATGTTTTTTTTTGTAGCTTAGATGATTCGCTGAAAAAGTAAATGTCATGGTGCAATGAAAAGACTTTCTCCTGCTTTTATCTTAGAATAAACATTTACTAAAAACTCATAAGATTTGTGAAAAAAAATAATAGGTCCAAACATTGTAGTAGAAATACAAACTAAAGATCAAAAATGAAAATATATATACACTTTTACTTTCTTACTCTATGCCATTAGGAACAAGGAACACTGTTACAAAAAAAAATATGAGAAAAGATAAATATCATTTTCCGCCAAAGAATATAAGAATCAAATTAATTTTCAAAGTCCTTAATTATAAAGTAAATTTATTAAGATTACAGCCCAGAAATTATTGGTTTATAAAAATATATTTCAAACAAATGATTTTAATCTTTACTATGATTAGTTATTTCGTATCTCAAATAGTTGCAGATAAATCATGAAGATTGGAAAATTTATCTCATGTAAATTACCTTCAAAATAATTTTCATAAGAAAATTAGAATTTCTATCTTGTTATAATACTAAACAGTGTATAGGTACAAAATTTAATCAAAATCATTCGAGTTAGTTCCGAGAAAATTTATTTTTTATCTTTTTGCCCTCCAGTAAAATACCGGTACCCTTAAAATCAGGGTTAGCTATATAATTCTCAAAACCCGTCGGGGGGGACATTAGATATTCTAGACACCAAGTTTTAGCTCAATCGGTAAAATAGTTTCAGCTCTATCTCCAGGTAGAGACTGACAGACGGGATTGAGAAAATCGCTTTTTGGTTTCAGGGGGTATGAAACGTCAAAATTTATCAAAATTTCTATTTCTATTTTATTGACGATCAAAATACTTTATCTATGAGGTGAACAGAGAAAGCAAAAAGTTAATTTACCTAACTTAAGTGCAAGCGAATCTACGGGAAAAATCCACTTTAATGGTGCAACTGTTATAAAAAAATATTCCTACAGTCATGTATAGGTTTTGACAAAATTAAATCTCCAATGTAGTTTAGCAAAAGTTTTTGGAATGTATCATCACATTGAACGTGTTGGCTTTGAATATTGTGGGAGTTAAAATTAAAAGACTTTTATATGTCCATCAATATTTTTTCTATGATTTAAAAAAAATGTATATGTTAAGTCATTATTATTAATTAATTAAAGGCTAGATTCTATCTAAATGTTATTAAATCACTTATAATTCATATTAAAATAATGTTTTCAATGTTTTTAATCAACGGAGGTGAAGTTTTCATTTGGGTTAACGTGCCTAAAAGTCATTAAAAGAAGCAAACTTAAGGCATATTTTAATTAGTACTGCAACATCATTATTTGAAAAGATTTTAAACTCTAGGGTACTGAATGATTTCTTCTAACTTCTTCATCGTTATCTATTAGATTAAATTTATTAAACTTGGTGTTGTATTTAATAATTAAAAATGAAATACATATCATGAGGACCTAAATCTTATGTCCAAACCCATTACACGAATTGATAATGCAAAGAGAAAAAACTGCGTTTCAATAATTGTTTTCTTCACATGAACACAAACAATAGCCTTTCCAATGAGTCCCAAAAGTAATCAGACGAAAAACCGATAAACCACATTTAGTATAATCAAGAAAAGTACTGTTATCTATCTATATCTCTTCACAATCGAATTCCATGAAAAGTTTCTGAACAAACTCAAGCGTGACACTTTAATGTGGTTATACGAGACAAATCCCAGAGTAATCAACTTGTTTACGCAACCTTCAATATCCCCTTCTGTACTCCATTTTCCTTTTACTAAGACGTAGAGTAGTTTCAAAATGTCATGGTACCTGAGTAACGTCACAGCTTTGGTTTAATTGCATAGATTTGGTAAAGGTTACGTTTCAACACTAGAGTTAGGTTGGTCACCCACCAATCTTACAAAAGGACCCATGGTGTCATATGACAAATTGTTAGACCCAAAAAGCGGCGATGATGTGACAAAGGCCGGACAAAGTTCGAGCCCAGTCACTGTAAGGGCATCATGTGAAGATGATATAGATCTTTTACTATTAGGTAGTTGTTATTTACTGATATTGGAGGAAGAGGAAGCCAGACAAGGAAAGTGTTTGGTACATTCTCTGGAAAAAAGGATTATATATTTTTGTGTTTATAAATATTGAGAAAAGATGAAAAGAATTTCAAAAATATCACCCACATGAGTGTAGAAACTTTCTATTTCCTTCGTTTTTTAATTGAAGATAAGATTAGGAAGCTTCACACAAACTATAGACAAAGCTTCACATCTAACGAGATATTGCTCATAAGATTAAAGTAGGCAAAAAACAAATAATAATAATTTTACCTAATAATAATAGAATGACCTGCTTCAGGGAAGGTTTTGTCAGACGATCAAAACTCATTGGACAGAAGTGCAAGGACTTTCATCGGACATATTGATGTCATATGAACGTCAGATGATGTCATATGATAAAATCAGTTCGGTGCGCGGCAGCTGATTTAAACAACGTATAAAATTCTTCGTCGGACTGTCATGTGACAAAATGTCTTGTCATATGAATGTTTATGTCAGATTGGTGTGCGACCAGCCTTACAGTACATAGATCAACCGTATCGGTGGGCACGCGCACTAAATGCTAAGCTTATATAATAGGTTTTTCTGGTGACTATAAGGTCAGGGTTCAAACCCTGGCTGGGTGTACTGATGGTGTTTTTTTACTTTACTGTCACCCACTCTCCCTCAAAGCAAATGTTAAGACATTTCCTCTTAATTCCATCTTCATGAAACTCATTCTAATAGTGTACTAAATTAAAGACAGTTCTGACGGGTAGTACGGTACGATCAAAATATAAAAATGTATTTATATAAGAGCTAAGATAAGTACGGTAGTTTTAGAGTTAGTTTCTCACCCACTATTGTGGACACATTATTAAACAATAATTTAAAATCCATTGTAAATTCATCTGAATGGTTTTTAAACTCCTCTCTCTCTCTCTCTCTCACCCGCCTTGGTGGCGTAGTTGGCTAACGCGCTAGTCGTATTGAGCTCGACCGCCGAGGACGGGGAGATCGAGGTTCGAATCTCGATCGGGTGAACTGGGTGTGGTTTTTCCTAAATTATTTTCCACTTTCCCTCCACGCAAATGCGGGTTCACTTCCTCTAAATTCAACCCTCCCAATTCCTAATCCATTAGCGTAATTAGTACTTAAGCGTATAACCCGAACGGGTAGTAAGACGCGGTGCTAATTATTATTATTATTATTATTATATCCTCTCTCTCTCCATTTACGGTGACCTTGCTTAATGTGGGTCGAGCGCCCTAAGACACGTGATACCGTATGCAAGCCACATATTACATTTATAAATATACTGTAAGTTTTTAATAGCTAAACTATGGTTCTTAATTACATTTAAACAAAATTTGGGTTACTTGCATCAGGAACTATGCTTTTAGGGAACTACTTTCACACCACATGACGACAAAACTTGTTTCGATGGGAATCTCAAAGAAGTGTTTCGACAATTTGATAAGAATGACGTCTCCTTGCTTGGGACAGCGTATAAGGTCTATTGTAGCCTAATAATTGTAAATTAGAAGTCAGAGGGTTTATTTTTTGTTTGTTCTTGCTGGGTGATATTTTGGGTTTGTTTCACCAACGGATTATAACAGGAACGGATAATGTGACTGGTTATGACACAAGTGGTGACGATGCGAGACCTATTGGCCGTCTAGAGAATAGCTTAGACATTGGTTGTGTTTTCACATCCTCTCTTCACTACCAATCTTGGATTACTTTAAAGATTATCTCTTCTTACTGTTCCTCTGTATTGTATATTTTCAACACTAAGATTCATTTGGTTTGTTTGTAAGTATACTTTATTGCAAGTGTGCTAGATATGAACGAATCATCATTTCTTTATTATAAAGAAAAACCCAACGCCAGATTATAATTCTAGATTATAAATCTATAACATAGAATAAATGCTATTGCATAGCTATCCAACTTAGAACATTATCTAGAATTTTACCAGCCCTCAGCAGTGGTCACATGGTCTAGGGAGTCACACTTGCAGTATACTTGATTGCCACTTATGGGTAGATCCAGGTTTGAGTCTCTACTTGGCAAACTGGGGCTAGTTCTAAATGAGTTAATATATTAATATACTACTGCGGGCCGATAACCTTTGTGTTAAAACGTATAAGACAAATAAATAGAACATGATTGACCTCGGAACTCTTATATAAATACAGTAGAAGACCGAATGAAAATTTCCTATAATAGCTTTATTGTTCTCGATCATGCTTGGGTAAACTGGGGTGAGGTCTCTAAGCTGACATTATTGTAACAACTGTTGAGCTGCTAAGAACTGAGATGAAAATTGAAACACTAGGTTTTTTGGGAAGGGATGTATTCCCAATATAAATGGGTTCAAATTTGTTAGCTTCCTTTTCCCCCCACTCCCTGCATTGCTGTTGAAGATTTTATTGCATTACAGCTCCTGATACATATTGACAGGTCGTTATCAAACAATTTACAAGTTATGGTCTTGTTTTCGAATAAAATCAATGTCACTGACCTGTCGTTATCGAACACTTTACAAGTTATAGGTCTTGTTTTCGGATAAAATCAATGTCACTGACCTGTCACTATTGAACAATTTATAAGTCATGGTCTTGTTTTTTGATAAAATCAATGTCATTGACCCATCGTTATCGAACAATTTACAAGTTATGGTCTTGTTTTCGAATAAAATCAATGTCATTGACCTGTCGTTATCGAACACTTTACAAGTTATGGTCTTGTTTTAGGATAAAATCAATGTCATTGACCTGTCGTTATCAAACAATTTATAAGTCATGGTCTTGTTTTTTTGATAAAATCAATGTCACTGACCTGTCGTTATCGAACAATTTATAAGTTATGGTCTGGTTTTTTGATCAAATCAATGTCACTGACCTGTCGTTATCGAACAATTTACAAGTCATAGTCTTGTTTTCTGATAAACTCAACGTCACCGACCTGTCGTTATCGAACAATTTACAAGTCATGGTCTTGTTTTCTGATAAACTCAACGTCACCGACCTGTCACTATCAAACACTCTCCTTACTCCCAATGTTTTATTTGTGTAAGTAGTTTGTTAATCTACTGTATTTCATTAAATTGGGGTCTATCTTTCATGTTCAGGACGGATTTACTATAATATTGGCATACGGTATACCAAGTAATTTAATTCTAGAAAAAGCAACATCCAGTCTCCCGACCACTAACCGATCACTGTGAAAGGGAGGCAGAGTTCTCCAATTGTATTTTTTGAACACACCAAGAATAGATTCCGGTACCCTTAATTCAGTATTCACATGCATTATTGAATGATTTATAGTGTTGGACCTCTCCAAACCTTATATCATTAATAACGTTGGTCCTAACTGTATTAATTAAACTAAACAAAACTACCGTTGGACACTTGGAATATTCCATTGATTAAACGTACATTCCTCTTGTTTACGACGTCTTTAAACCACTCTACACAAAGCACCCTCTCCCCACAACATTATGGAGTACACTAGTTTGGCGATAATGGGTTCGCTTTACGGATGTGCTTGTGTGTTGGCTTTAATTGGTCTCCAGTTTCAATGTAATGAAGGCTGTAGGTGTAAGAGGAGGTTTGCTAGATGTGGGCACAGGAGAAGGGTGGTACAGGGCGGAGGGGGTGTAATCCGAGTGGGCGGGGGTAAGATGAGACTTGGTAATGGGGCGGGAGTGGTCGCTTACCACTGCACGGAGGTAAAATGGTTTTCTATAAAGTGGCAACTACTACGGTGACTTCCTATGGCGCGACACTTTATGGAGAGGAAAAAAAAAGGGGTGTGGTTGCCTTACGAACCAAGTGACGACATATTATTTTCATAACTTAAGAGTTTAAAAAAAAAAAGATTAATTGGTTTATCTTGGCGTCTAGCTAGAAGTCAGTCCAACGCTTTTTCTCAGTCGGCAATGCGTTTATTTTCTAAATTAATGAGTCTCGGTATAGTCAAGTAAAATTATCGTTTTCAAAACAGATAATTTAACACCTGGAAGTTTTGATATTGTGTCAGTTCCAAAATAAAGTTAGTCTGTATGCTAAGGTGTTGTTATTTCTTAATTAGGGAATGGAAAGAAGAAATCATTAATTCACTTTAAAGTTATAAATTAATAAATTATTTCATAAATAATAAATAGCACTTATAATATAATAACGGAATTATCTATACTAGTCACATAATAAACTACCTTAGTCATTTATGCATTGCTTCAAACGTATGTGATCAATTTTCTAAATAAAACATTTCACTATTTATCTTACGTTACTAAAAGTTTAAAATTTGAATCATATTATGGGTGGGGGGTTACCCCATGTCGTTTCTATAACAACGCCCTTTTATGTATGTCATGCTTGAAGTTGTATGTTCAATACCTCGGTAAATAAATATAATAATTAATAACTAAATTCGATAAATAAATGTGATAACCACATTTTCCTGAAATAATATATTTCATTATGCTAATTTAAAAGAAAATTAAAGACATTTATACTATCCAATTGACCCACACAAGTGGTCACACGGACAAGGTCATCAATCTTACTTTGTTTGGTTTACCGGTAAACTTACAAGTTGCTGTGTGAAAACTGGCTGGGTGCACTGTGGTGAGTTTTCAATAATAGTCTACATCTCTTTCTTACACCTAAATGTGGATACATTTAGATTAAATTAAAAATTTCGCAATCTTACACCATTTATGTAAGTATTTGGTCATTCCAGAAAGATAGTCAGACACAAGGCACGATTTCTCTAACCCAAAAGTATTTCTAAATCTGTATGAATATTAAGTTAACACTGGATAAGAAAGTTTTAAAACCAAATTAATATAATATTTATAATTTTCCCACAACTCACTCTCCGGGAAACACAACAAATTTATTAAATAAGCGAGGTAAATTATGATTTAAATTTAATGTAAATTATGTATAAATATAATAAGAATGTTTGAACTTGACGTTCCAAATTGAAATAAATTTTTAATAATCTGGTTCTTAATGTGTCCTTCTTTTCTAAACTCGTTAAAATATAAATAAAAAAATATATATACATATATATATAAAGGTAAATGCAAAAAAAAAAAGGCCAACATTAAAATTTGGCCAAACCTCTTGATTAAGATATTCATTACAATATAATGTATGATTTGTCATAGAAATTAGTAATAATAGATTTACGATGATCACTTTCTCTCATAAGAACTACTTTCATTCTCGTCATTGTGAAAATGATCACTTTCTCTTATAAGAATTAATTTCATTCTCCTCTCTGTGAAAATGATCACTTTCTCTCATAAGAACTACTTTCATTTTCCTCATTGTGAAAATGATCCCTTTCTCTAATAAGAATTACTTTAATCAATCTCACTGTTGGTAGCGAAGGATCACTGACATTATTTTTGAGATATAAATGGCCATTCAAGTTTATCATTATCATTAGTTTTTTTCTTTTGTGATGAATACTAAACATAACACCATCACACTTGCTATAATCTTATGAATAATTTTTATTTTATTCATTTAAAATAATTTTCTTAGATAGGCCAAATTTCCCTATGTAAAATTTTACTTTTGCAATGAGGTGAAAAGCTTATAGCCCGAATAAGTATAATCACACGGTGATAAATATATATAAAAATGAGGTGAGATTTTTACAATACTGCTACTGAATACATAATATTAACTCATTACTTGTGTTAGCTAATGTCTAGAGTCGTCTGACCTATTGACCTGTATAAAACTGAACACGTTTATGTGTAGGTAAGCTAATTTTTAAGGAAACTTTACTATGATAGGACTGTAAGCAAGTGTTCAAACTTTAACAAGATACATGTATTATCATAGTTCAAAACTATAGCTCTAAGAATAGAGATAGCTATGTTAAATTAAGTTAGTCAAGCTGCTGCATTTTGATATATCCATGAATTAAATTAGAGTTTAATTTAGGTGAAAAGTCACCCTCATCTGTGTTATAATGGGTTAAGGAATGACTACTGCAAATTTCAATAAACAGATTTACCAGTGATGAAAAATTAGGTTTCTAACTATGGTAGTTTTATTTTTTGTGAATAGTTTATCAGTTTTTATCCACACAAATGCAGGCATATTCCTTACATTTGTAATCTACCCTTTTAGTCTCTAACCTATTAATGTAAATGTGAGTAGATCTTTCAAAATAGGCCTACTAATGGTTTCATGAACAGGTACGTACATTTATGTAAAAGCTAGAATGTCTAAAGAAAACATATTCAATTGTTATTTCCTTTGATAGAAATATAGGTAGAAAAATTTTTAATTTTTATTAAAGGAAACACAAATTTTGAATTTTTGACCTTAGATATTACTAACTCCACACAAATGTACTTGTTCATGAAACCATTAGTATTATTAAAGAATTTCGCTTACTCAATTCTAAATTTTTTACCATGGACTACATTGATCAAATCTCAAAATTATACATACAATTACATAAAAAGAAACTATTGTCGACTCCCGTATTCCGCGGACCCTAAGTGTCAGGATGTGTTGCGGCCGAGGATAAGGGAAGCGGCGAAATATATGTGTGGGCTTGTGATTTATAGACGGCTTTGGTTTTATGGATTATTATAGTACTTCTAACTATTACGAGATGTAATTTTACAATAAGTTTACAAATAGAAATATCAAGACTTCACTTAAAAGCTAGCAAAATAACTGGTAAGTTAAGAAATGATTAACAGAGTGACTGACTGACACACTCGGTGATTCTACACGGATACGAAGCTCGGTACCTTGGGCACGATGGTTGCCTACCAGCACAAGCTCCCGATGACTCGGTGATCTATTTCGCGAAGCCCCATAAATGAGCGGAGTGACCCTTTAGTACAGATATTATTTTACCAGTGCCAAATAGCTCTAAAATAGAACCGTATATACTATGAATTCACCTTATTGCCAACAACAATTCTGACAAATTGAACATGAACTAAGTGACATCATCAGGGATCTGAACCTCTCAAAGGAGTTTTCTGAATTGCTAGCCTCCAGGTTGAATTAAAAGAATTGACATCATTTGGGAACCAACATTACGTTTTATCGTAGCAGAGAAAAGGATTTGCTATTCTTTTTCTCTACGGAAAACAACCTAGTGTTCTGCAATAATATCACAGACCTTCTTAGAAAATGGATTTGCCAGAATACATGCCAAATGCATGGCACCTTTTTATTGATAGCTCCAAGCGGAGTTAAAAATGTGTTCTTTTACACAATGGCGCAACAGATATGGCTTAATTCCTATTGGTCATTTTACCAGTATGAAAGAGAAGTAAGAGGCAATATCACTAGTCTTGGAAAAGATAAAATATCAAGACGATCAATGGGTGATTTGTGTAAAACTAAAGATGGTGAACGTTCTTCTTGCTCAGCAAAGTGGCTTCACAAAACATCCTTGCTTTTTATGTCTTTGGTAGAGCAAAGCCAAATCTGACCACTGGATAAGAAAAGAGTGGCTTTTGAGAAAAGAAGTGGCAGTTGGAGAACAAAATGTCATCAATGAACCTTTGGTTGACAGAGCCCAAATAATCCTGCCACCATTACATATAAAGCTTGGACTGATGAAGCAATTTGTGAAGGCTTTGAATAAAGATTTCTGTGCTTTCGCCATATATCAAGTAAATTCCCTGGACTGAGCATGGAAAAACTGAAAGCAGGGAATTTTGATGGTTCCCCAAATAAGACAGCTAATAAGGGATTCACATTTCATAAATTAAATGAAAAATATTGAGTCTTGTGCTTGGTCTTCATTTGTTCTAGTTTACAATAACTTTCTTGGCAATCATAAGGCAGGCAACTACTCCGAATTAGTCGAGGATAAGCTTGGCTGTAATATGAGCATAAAGTCCATTACCTACACAGCCATTTAGATTGTTATCCAGAAAACCTTGTTGATTTAAGTGAAGTGCAAGGAGAAAGATTTCACCAGGACATAACAACTATGGAGTACAGATACCAAGGAAGGTGGGATACCAACATGAAGGCAGATTACTGCTGGAATCTTCAGCGGCACTGTCTCGGTAGATCTCATTCTAGAAAGTCCTATAAAAGAAAATTTTTACATGTTAAATGACTGATAAAAATTGTTTTAAAATGATCTTTGGTTTTAATAAGTGGAATTAGTAACATGTGGTTCCTTTAATAGTATGCAATATTAATAGGATCAAAATATCTAATGATGAATTGACTGATAAATAAATACTTGCATAAGTTTTTGGGTTAAAAAAACTCAATAAATAATATGTGGTTATATTAATAGTACAGTATGTAATATTAGTATTAGCAAAATTTGTCAAAATCATATCAAAATAGCAGATCATGTCATTTAGGATCTCAAATGTTGATGAAAGATAGGTGAGAATCGGCATATAGGGTGACTATGCCATGTCTCCAAAACTATAGCTGATAGGGTAAAACTGATGCCAATTTTGGAATCAGCTGGTCAAATATATCAAAGAGTCGGTCTAACTTGTAGGGCACTAGCTTAGTTCAGCCTATTATGTTATACGGAAGCCAGGCGTGGGGGTATGCTTCCGATACAGTGATAGATACACTTCAAGTAGTACAAAACAAGGTGCTCAGGTGTATCCTGTGTGTGAACACTCGTACTAACAATGCGCACATACACGCTACCACAGGTAGTGCGACACTGAAAGAAATAATTCGGCAGCGTGGCGGTAAATTTTATAAACGAGCCCGTGAGGTAGAAGACAACGCCATAATCAGAAAACTCGGCCAGTACGACCCCCGAATGGCAAGGAAATACAAGAAACCCCGGCTCGAATGAGCACAGCAAACACACACCTCCTAATAAACCCCTCCCTACAAACCACTCCTGTTCTCAACTTTAACCAATCCCTGGGTCCTAATCCCCATACGTCCCCATAAGCTATAATCATTCATCTTCACAACCTCACTTTCATCAAAGTCATGTTCGCTCAGTGTATAATATAAATCTATGTAATTTCTTTCAGCTCGTCTAGATCTGACTTACACACTACACCAAATCACTTCGGGCCTAACTGCGCTTGTGTTTCCATCACAGTGCACGATGGCTTGAACTAGAAACTCCACACAACTCTGTCGCTCCCATCACACAAACCTTCACCATCCAACTCCATTTTTCCCTCCACAACCAATCTACACTTTTAAAAAATAAAGGTTATGATCTGTGACTACAGATTGGTACTTTAGGCAGAAACAAGCCGCCTACTCCCTCTGAAAGTCGCTTCTGACATTCAGAGCGATTAGTTCAAGGCAAACAAGGGAGCGTTTTGTAGGGCACTAAAATGTGTGTTGGCAGTGTATTATATTATACCTTAAATAAGAGGGTCTGGCTCTTGGATCACCCATTTCATGCTTAATGTCCAAACTATATTTGCAAAAATACAATCCAATAACACATTAAATAACCTCCTAAATATAAAACTCTATTACGGATTCACTTATGAAAATGTTATTATTTACAATGGCAGTATTTATAATAATTCCCGCAAAAACATTCACTAACAATAAAATTAACTATCTAGAGCTTAGTATCACTATAAATATCTTAAAATATATGTTTTTGGAATTTTCAAAATCCAACCCATATTAAAGTTCAATATGATTCTAATCATCATATTTCTCACAAACTAGCATCATTAAACGGTCTCATTATCGGACTTCTACATACCACACTTAACAAAGAAATTATAAAACTGAAATAAATATTATATACCAACTTGTCATAAGCTATGAATATTCTCAACCATCAGTATATAAACTTATTAAAAATCAAAATCAAAACTATCAAACAGTTTATTTACCACTTTATTCAATTCTTCTCAAAACACTGATCATAAAATTTCTAAATTGAAAAAAATAACTTACACATATCCTGAAATAAATCGTATAGCAAATATAATTTTAAAACACAATAGAAAAAGGCTTCTCAAATAATTATATAAAAAACATCTAAACAAAAAGCTATTAAAATTACCGGTTTAATAAATCTAGAATCTACAAAGTCATTTGTGAATGCAATGAAATGTATATAGGTCAATGCAGATGAAATTTAAGGGTTCGTTACCAAGAGAACTTTTCTGACTTCAAAAATAGACCTATTCAAAATTTGCTGAACATTTAAAAAAATCAGACAATAAACCCACACCTATTAATCAATGCATGAAACTTCTTCATCCTTCCCACAAGGGTAAAAAATTAAACAAAGGAGAGTATTTTTATTCAAGCAGCTTTATTAAATAATAAATATATCATCAATGAACAGTTACAATTTGAAAACCAAACTCTTTTGAATACTATAACACATTTACTTCAAAATATAAAAATCCTTTATTTCCATATTTCACATGCCCCCTTTTTCATACAATAATTTAATAATAATTCCATATCAATTTTTCCTTATCTCTTCTGCCCTTCCTTCCAGCGTAGATAATGATTTGACCGGACCAGAGTCGAGAAGATATACTACCTTAATTCATATCAGCCTACATTTTTTTATCTATCTATTCTCCATTACCAAATTCAGTTAAAATCTTTTCAACACAACACACCCTAAAAATTTTAAAACATGGCATATAACGTTCTTAAACTTTACAGCTGCTTCCAGTTACATCTTACAACTCCTCTTGCACGTTGCCACACACATTTAGTTTAATCGTCTTGCAACAACACTTACCATCAGTGTTTAACGTTTTGGAATAAACGTTACGCAAAAAACTTACCATCTAAGGGACTGTGCTGTGTTGCTTTATCGCGGACCGTGGTCCATCTAATTCAGCCATGCGGAGTGACTAAATCTTCGTACAGCAACAAAAAAATACCGGCGCGGCTGATGGTATACTTGGACTGACATGATTTGGCAGGGCTTGTGTACCTATCTCCACAATGTCCTTGACGAGAGGTGAAGTCAACCTTCTAACCTCTCTATATTCAGGTCAATGTGTCAATTCGATCGGCTTGTGTCCGACGTTGGCTCGCTTCTATATAATGTGTTATGTTCTCCTTTCTCTCTCGCACCTCTGTCCTGCCTTGTCCTCATTGGTCCTTAAATCCAAGATTAAAAATGTATTATTACCTTTTATGGGCATGTTCTAGGGTAGCGTATACATTTCTGTTCATACATATTGGCTTGTTATAGTGGGTTAATATCACACTTGGTTCTACACGGCTATGAGGGACTCTAGACCGGTAATTGTCATTTCAAAGCGCTTTACGCTGATTTATTCAAGGCACCGAGGAGGTTATTTTGGCATAAAGTTTTAAGTTTAATGGGGTATTTGTTCCACTTTCATGTTGGTCTTATTATGTATTGTGTGCGTAACGCATCAAGTTTAAGGGGTCTTATTTTTATCATGTTTTTATAATTATTTGTAACGCGCTTAACGCATTACGTTTAAAGGGGGATTTGTTCCACTATCAAGTTGTTCTATTTATTAGTAGTGAACTTAACGGATTAAGGGAAAGGGGGATTTATTCCTCTATCATGTTTTTATGATTTTATTTACTGTGCACTTAACGCATTTAGTTAAGGGGGATTTGTTTAACCATCATGCTGTTCTAATTATTAGTAGTGCACTTAACGCCTTAAGTTTATGGGGGATTTGTTCCAATATAATATTGGTCTTATTATTTGTTGTGCGCTTAACGCATCAAATTTAAGAGGGCTTGTTCCTGTATCAATTCTATCGAAATTATTTCCTGTACGTTAAACGCATCAAGTTTAAGGGAGGCTTGTTTTATATAACATTTATGAAAATATTTGCGCGCTTAACGCTTTCAGGTTTAAGGGGGATGGTGACCTTGACCATGCCTAGCTAATTATTCTCTACTTCATTTTTCAGCCCTCTGTGCTATATCTTTGTATAGTGCTCCTTTTATCTAAGTTCTCTATGCCTCGAAATTGAAGTGTTTTTGTTTATGATTTGATTATTATATATTATATGCTTTTGTTTTGTTCTTCTTTGTTTGCGTTGTTCAAGAAGGTTTAAAACGTAGTTGTGTGTTTGTATATTTTCCTAATGTTGAGGTTGACTGTTTTCCTTATACTTTCTTAACCCTTCCAACCTTCCTTAATCATTCCTCACTCTTGGAGGCTACAAGAACCTACCTGTACCACACTATAGGCCTATTGTTTTCCCGCCAAGTGTCGCTGGCTCGGTTTTTTAGCACTGCCGATTTTAGTTAGTCGTGCGCTGAGACTCGGTAAAACCAGAAGGAGGTAAGGTTCCGTGACCTTTCACCCGGAAGCGATCCAGTCTCTTTTCTTCGTGTGCGTGTGTTAATGAAGAGGATTGCTCCAAGACACTACCAGTCTGACAACATAAAGGGATGGTAAGTTTCCTCTACTCATTCCCATTCCATCATACAGTCCATTTGACCGTGTTCGTATCCCTGGTCCTCCAGAGGTTTTTATTCGTTTTTCATTCATTGTGAATTACGCTACAACCACCATAATGGGAAAAACCACAAACCTTAGGCTTTCAAAAACAATATTTCTAGACAAAAATCTAAGATAATCAGTTAAAAGCTAAACACGGAATCTCCGCTTTGTTATTATATTAGTATTTTATTATTTTAAAAGTTATGCCATCTTAAAATCTGAAATTAAAACGAAACGTTAGATTTCTAGAGGACATACATTGTGTTCTTATTTAATAAGAATAGCATGTATGTTAAATAAGTCTTTATATTTTAATTAAATTCAACTCAGCAAAATATGTGATACTTACGTAATGAAATGTTTAATTTAGGTTTTCAGTCCAGATTATTTATAATAAGTGTAAAAATAAATATAAATATCTAAATGTTTCAAAATCCAGTTATTTAGAGTCTAAAAAGCTTCACCAATGATGATATAAGTTAATTTAAAAGTATATGTATGGTTTAAATTACTGACAAATAAGATTTCATATGCAACATAAGTTAAGAAATGATTTACAAAAGAAAAAAAAGAAAAATTAAAGTTAACATTTATGTATTGAATTAATGTGAACCAACTTACATGAATGGATAGTAATTTTTAAGATCAAGCCTGTTTGAAACTGTACCCAAAGTCTTACCACAAAATGCAGGGTGAGGTAGATTATGCATGTAAACCTGCTTTCCAAAGGACCCATACAAACTCGGAGGTATAAGTAAATAAGTTGAGGTCTACCTGCTTTTGGAGACTTTTGGCTGGAACTCATCAACATTTCCGTGTGTAATTTAGCGGAGCATCGTCAACAGTGATCCAGCTTTGTAGACTGCTGACTACTTGATGAAGCGGTAATGATAATCCTTCCCCTTGCTAATGAGACCATCTTTCTATCCTTTTCTCTAGCATAGTTGTCTCTTTTACCTACTACTTCCAATAAGCAGTCACCATTACTGTTTGGATTTCAATTTTCTCATCCTTTCTTAACTAACGGTTTTTTTCGGCCTCATTTTTTTATGTTTTTCTCTTCTACATGTATGAGCCATTCTGCCTCATGTTCCTTTTTCTTATTCTTGAAGGTGTTATTTATTATATGGATAGTGTTCTTAAGTTTTTATCTTTCTTGTTCTAGGTTACATTTTGTCAAGCACTTTTTAATAATTTAATCTAATCGACTCTCTGTTTCTATAAACGTTCTTTTATTTATAATTTGTATAATTTTTTCCTTCGCTTTTTTTAAGTGGCTATAATTAATTTCAAAGGCCTATATTAACTTTAACTTTTTATATACATTACTTTTTCCAGCCTATGGCTATGGGGGGGTTTGGTGGGCTCATCCCCCAATTGCCAGAGGCTAGAAAAAATTCTAAATTATAAACAGTTCTAAAAGCTATCTGAAGTGTCTTTTATGGTAACATAGTCCCCTAACTGCCGGTGGCTAGTAAAAATATATATATTTAAAAACATCTCTAGGAGCTCTCTAAAGTGTATTTTATAGTAATATAACCCTCTAACTGCTGAAGGCAAGGAAAAGTTCTAAATATTAAACAACTTTAAAAGCTATCTGAAGAGTTTTATTATGTCAACAAAATCCCATAACCACCGAGGGCTATCCGAGGTGTTTTTCTATGACAACATAACACCATAAATGCCGAAGGTAGGAAAATATTCTGAGTGTTAAACCTCACTAGAAGCTATTTGAAGTGTCTTTTATGGCAACATAGACCCCTAACAACCGAGGGATAGGAAAAATTCTAAATATTAAACATCTTTAAAAACTCTATGAAGTGCTTTTTATGGTAGCACAGCCCCCTTATTTGTACTTGTACCTTAATTTTGATATTGTTTGAACCATAAATTAAGCCATATAATTTTGGAGGAGGGTTGATGCCCCAACCCCCACCCCCGAACTACGTCCTAGCTTGTGTATCTGGTTAAAATATAGAACATAAATCCAAACTAAACTAAACTAACCTAGTCTAACCTAACCTGAGCTAAAATAAACTAGTTTAAGCTTGTCTAAACTAACCTAACTTGCCTAAACTAACCTAGCCAACCTAATATTGGCGTGACTTATTAACATTCGCTGGGGGTTGATGGTAGTTTTGTAAAATGTTTGGTGAGTATTTGATATAATAAATACATTTTTTACATTCCCCAAGGGAACCAGTAGCTTTATAGAATCACTGGTGACTGTACAAACTCATCACATTCAGTACATTCACAGTAGTGTAATATGTATTAGAGCACAAAAAGGGAACATTAGTAATGCGTTTTGATATGTGATACATACATACAATGCATTTTATAGGTATGTATAATATATTATATAATATGTTACTATAGTATTTGCACTAAAGATATAAATATATACCATAATGCATATATAGTTTTTACTATAATATATATACAATTTAGATGTATGCGATTGATATATAACATGTACATATAATAACTATACATGCACCCCGATTTTGGTTGGAAGAACAGTAGAAAAAATTCAAGCATATTTTTTTGCGGTCAACAGTGATAACATTTTACACTAGTACTATTGTTATTTTATAGATATTGATAATATCAATAAAATGAAACAACTGCAGATAACATCAATTGATGTATGAATATATTAAAATAGTTTTAGTGACTTAAGTAGCTAGCTTTTACTGCTCTTCCTACCAAAATCATACTATACTTTAAAATAATATACTATTAAACGTTCAAGACACTGTCACGTGACACAGCGCGTGAGAGGAGAAAGGCGGCGTAGGGGAAAGGGAGAGAGACAGTACGGGGTAAGGGCCAATCTTATTGCTCTAAATGCGTCTTGCTCTGTGCTGGGTTAGGAAATGTTAATACCAGTGTTTCCAACTGTACATTCTGGATACTACTTTTGATATAATTTCACCACCTGTACAATCCAATTTTAGGATATTTTCTAAAAGTAATATCCTGTGGCCCTGCTATAAAGTAATACATTTTACATAATTTTTTTTTTTAAAGAAAATTTGTGGGTTTACCAATATAATGTCAGAAAGTAGTATCCTACCGGTAAAAATACAATCCATTTCAGGTCTATGTACTATCTCTAGAGACTATAGAGTTGGCAAAACTGGTTAGTACGCACCAGAATCCAAGGAAGGTGTGGACTGTTGACTGCCAGGGGACTCTTGTCCCCTGACTATAATCATGGCCCTTAGCTCACTAGACAAACACGCTACCGAATGAGTTAAGATGTCGGATTTAAGATCCATATTACCAACTTACTTAAATTTTATAGAAGTTGTAATAGGTTATACTTGTCATACGCTCAATTGTACAAACTTATTTTATTTAGAAGAATATCGAGAAACTAGTTATATCGTGGTCTAAGTAGTAGGAAGGAACTGTATCTTATAAAAGGTCTCAAGAAGTAAACAAACACGAAATAGGCCAATGTTAATCGTGAATTACCGAGATTAAATGTTCAAATACATTTTTACAAAAAGAATATATAGTATGAATATAATATAAAATGAGGTTAAATCACATATCCCATATAAAACGCACAGAATTATTAAAACACTATAAGTGTGTTTTATTATCTTTGAGTTAATATCGAATTAAAAATCTTAAGTCTATGTAGAAAATAAGTATAAAGGATTGTTTTTGAGTATGGAGATTATGTAGTGCTGCTATATTTAGGGGGACTTCGCAAGGGTTGTCCATGTGCAAGGTGCATTTTTGACATTGCTTTTTGAAGGTATATGACTTTTTAAAGGGTTTTTTTGGGCAAGAGGACTTTTTAAAGGTTGTTTTTGGGTAAGATGACTTTTTAAAGGTTATATTTGGGTAAGATAACTTTGTAAGAGTGGCCATTAGTAATGTGACGTTTTGAGGGTTATTTATAGGTAAGGTGACTTGATAAGGTTTGTCATGGGTAAGATCACTTTGTAAGGGCTCTATATGAGTAATGTTTCTTATTGAAGATTTTATCGAATGTTTTGTAGCTTTGTATATGTTTTATGGGTAAAAGGATATTGTAATGGTTGTCTTTGGGTAAAGGTTACTTTTTAAAGAATGTCTATGAGTAAGCTACTTTTGAGCCCGGGTAGTATGTAGTTATACATAAATTCAAATGTTTATAATTATTCCTGTGTTAAAATTGTTATTCTGATTGTATATTATTTATAAAACTTTGGGTAAGTGTGACTTGGATAGACTATTATTGGGATTCTGTTTGGCCTTTAAGGAAATAAAATAATATATACAATTTAGTTCCCTTGTCAGGCACGGTTGACAATCATAATTATCCAAGTCGTAGGGAATGCTTTAATTCTACCTGAAGGGAATCACGAGAGCAAATTTCAACACGTACCGACCAATTGGTCACACTATGTTATTGGCAGAGTTGATTACTAACGGGTTGTCGCATTTCACGAAGGTTCTGAAACAAAGAAAATACATATTAATATTAATAAGGGAAAAAATTATATTGGCAAACTAATAAGGGTCTTTAGAGTTCCGTGCAGAGACACACTACTCTATGGGGGGCTGGGTGAGAACTTCGCAAACCACTGTATTACACTTCTCGCTTATCCGAGCAGGGCTTTGGGACGTCGGTGGCAGCCTCCACGGTCGATGACATAGTTCCCAAGACACGGGATAAGAGGATTGGTGACACCGGGAAGTCTGTCGTAGAAAGACTGCAGCATCTTCCGGAAGTGGTCCTTGGTGTTAGGCATATCCAGATCCCGGTGCAGAATCACATTGCAAATGTACCAAGGTGCGTCCACAATGATCCTCAGACACTTTCTTTGGAAGGTCTGCATCCTTCTCGTATACGTGTCCGCCAGGTGACCCCAAGCGGGACACGCATATTCGAGGATTGGCCTGAGTAACTGATTGTACAATATTCTGAAAATGGAAAAATGACACCTGGACAAGGAAATCGTGTCGAGGTGTCATTTTTAAGTTCTCTGAATATGATATATAATGGAGAATTCCTAACTAAAAAGCATAAATAATAGCTTCGGCTATTTGATTCTTTATTGTGCATTACTAAACGGTTTCTCGTGGAAAGAGCGCTACGCTTGAAAAAGAGGTGAGCCTAAATATCCCAGCCTTAGCCTAGCCTTGCCTAGTCTCTCCGTGCAGTGCAGTCTCCAGGTCAGCTTGGTATCCAGCGTTAAGTCCCAGGTACTTAACACTGTTCGCCCATCTGATCTGCTATCCGAACACCCGAAGAGGAGCTGGCCTGTGGTACTTTCTCTTCAATGTGAAGAGAACTGCTTTGATCTTTTCCACGTTTATACTAGTCCTACAGATAGCAATTACACTATTTTACACTATATAATAGAAAGCCAGTGGATAAATTATTTTTTAAAACATATAATATGATTTATTTACCTCCACTACACTGTGGATAGAGAATATTAGGTTAGTTAGTTGTATAAAAATTACCTAAACATAAAATACCGCAATCTCAGAACTTAAAAGAAGATTATGTAATTTAAAACCCCTATAAAAACCAATTAGATACTACTCGTTTTAAAGAGAATATCTAAAAATAATGCTACTTTAACTGAAGTGTATCGTGTGTCTAGGAATACAAAATATAATTACTAACTAAACAAAAATTAAATTGGTTGTTGTTTCTTTCAACCCAGACAATTAAATAAATAAGAATTGAGTTTGTTGTTATTTTATACAACACAACAGATAAAACTTATACGTTAGCGTTTATTCTGGTTATGATATTGGTATTTGAAAACTATTATTTTTGTAACACGAGTAAATTGGTAATAATTTTAAAACTGTTTCCTATAAATTTACACCTCAAGCAACCAGAAAATCCTGAAATTCTTTAATTTTAAAAGTTAGGGTCAGTGAAACGGAAGAGATGGGAAGTGGAGTGAATTTAAATTTTCCAAACGTATAGAAAAATACTTTTTGGTGTGGTTTAATATTGATATATTTAAAGGTAGTTAGAAATACCACACCAGATAATCAGAAAATACTGATAAT
Organism: Timema bartmani; assembly: GCA_902151455.1. Classification (NCBI taxonomy): domain Eukaryota; kingdom Metazoa; phylum Arthropoda; class Insecta; order Phasmatodea; family Timematidae; genus Timema; species Timema bartmani. Next base: position 206,768 of record CABFWB010000853.1, read on the forward strand.
TGGATCCAAAAAACAAAGTGATGATAATAAAATTTAAATAAAATTTATTGGTGGAAGTAGGCTTAGTTAGTTAAGGCTTGTCATTGTTATCTTGATATTGTAAAATAATAACATTTTATCTAAAGGGTTCATCCAGATGTAGAACATCTTAATATGACATAGTTTTAGTATTTATCCGTAAGCCTAAACTATTCGAACACTTCTAAAGGAGGGAATTTAAATTTTCCAAACGTATAGAAAAATACTTTTTGGTGTGGTTTAATATTGATATATTTAAAGGTAGTTATAAATACCACACCAGATAATCAGAAAATACTGAAAATTGGATCTAAAAAACAAAGTGATGATAATAAAATTTAAATAAAATTTATTGGTGGAAGTAGGCTTAGTTAGTAAAGGCTTGTCATTGTTATCTTGATATTGTAAAATAATAACATTTTATCTAAAGAGTTCATCCAGATGTAGAACATCTTAATATGACATAGTTTTAGTATTTATCCGTAAGCCTAAACTATTCGAACACTTCTAAACATCCAATAAAACTAAAATTTGGATTTTCTGGTAGATCCTAAGATAATGTTTTCTATAAAAGTCCAAAAAAGTAAAATTAAATGTGGTGGATTCAAAAAATCTGATTGGAGTAGGACAGAAACGTTGTAAATGAATATATCCAAATCAAACTGCAAATTGTTTATTATGTTTTCTATTCAATCTGTCTCTTCTTTCGATAAAAGGGCTTACAAACAACCCACATCTGATACTTTTTGATCAGTATCTTTTTATACGCCATTAAATCTACTTGCACGTTTTTAACGTTTGCAAAAGTTCCTTCCAGTTTTTAAAAGCATCAGATAGTCCAAAGTAAATAGGAAAACATAAAACGTTTATAACCTTCTGGAATTTCAAAGTGGAATATTTGATAAGTGTGAACTTATTTTATTTTGAATTACGTTTTGGAATGAAACACTGTGACAAAGCTTTGCCCCATTGAATAAAAAGTCCCTTGTACATTAAAACTACAAAAGAGGTGGGATTATGTCACACAAAACAATATCTGTTAGATATGGTACTGTTGTTCTAATTGTATCTTTTTATATGTTGTTTTTTCTCACCAATTCAAAGTTTCTGACACATTGAGAAAATTCGTGATCCATAACAGGAAAAAGTTGAATAGTAGTTACATCAAATGAGTTTGAGAACCCTGAGAGAAATTTAACAACTATCACGTTTTTGTTTTGCCCCGCTGCTGCATACGAAAAATAAAACATTAGGTTCACGTGTTTTAATACTTGCAGCTTTTTCTGAAGGCAGTCGAATATAAACGACACAACAGAACTGGCATTTTATTAACCTTCACTTTCAAAGAAGTAGCATCAATAAGAGCTGCTATCATAAAACATATTCACGTTGAAACCATACAGCCATAATAGGCGTTAATAAAATTGAGTATTTACATTGTGTTTTGGAATTTCAAAGTTCTGTGCATAATCAAATTCTATCAAAAGAAAGTCTTCATACTTTCCTGCTCTTTCTAAATACTAGGTTAATAGTTTCTTCCTTTTATTAACGGTTGTTTATGAACCAATAATATTACATGACAAGAGTATGTTGGATTGACTTTTAACTTTTAAGTACATTCAGAACGATAATAATCTATTTTCGGCCTCCTAAAAATGTAGGTAAAATTTGTTTCATAATACTCGTAGTTAGTCTTACAGCTCACATCTCAGTTGGTGCCTGTTTTTTCTTTGAAATAATCCACAAACATTTTGTACCCTTTTTTGATGATTAGCTCAGGATTATCTAATTATTTTAAAATAGTTTTAGGAATATAGTAATGGGTTTCGTTATGTGGAATACTGTTAATGTGTTCCCCCATCAAGTCAGTGATGTTTTCCAGTAATTTATGAGTATCTATCAACATGAGATGCCCTAATTTAATTAAAGCTTCTGTTCTCCAAACATTATTTTACATAGCTCTGACTATTTTATAAGATATTGGAAACATTTTATGAATAATATCTTGGCACATTTCCTTTCTTGTGCAATTTACCATAACACTATATGCCCACGTATCATCAATATCAAGATCATGACTTTTTCTTAATTTCTATAACTTTTTCTACAGTGGATTTTTCCATGCACAGGGCGATAAAAGAATTTTGAAGTCATTTTTCCTGTCCAACATAAAATTATGAAAAAAATATATTACTTGTTAATTAGAGTAAATAGTATTACATCATTTCCTCCAACAACATATGAAACTAATGTAAATAATTTGCCTTCAAAAGTTTATCCACAAGATGAGACAGTCTTCACCAATAATAACACGATTTAATTTCACAACTTCTCGTATTTAGTTTTTGGCTTTGTGTATACTTTCCTTTTTTTTTCTACTACTGGAACAAGTTTCTACATTAAAATTATTTTCAATATTATTTGAACTTATATTTTATTTTAAAACAGTAACACCATCGCACATTACTTAAAATCACAGCAAAATACTGGGTATGTGAATGTAAACAATGTAAAGAACGATCCCTTGTGTCAGACAAGCTGTAATAAAAACAGGTGTACCAACCTCAATTATTTTAAAGATAGCCCAGTGAAACTTTCAATAGATATACTATATTAAATGTAGGATCAAATAAGCTATCCTGCATAAAAAGCCCTTATGCCTTTGTGCCGGTTTTTCATAGAACGCTGACGTTAAGATTTGGTTACTTTTCCATGTGGTTGGTTTGATATACTAAAAATAGAAAACCTACTTTATAGATTCTCTGGTAGAAGAACGGGTACACCAGCTAAAAAATTATATATTTTGATAAATAAATATGTATTTTAACTGATATTATTAACTCTTATAACTACGTGACTTCATGAAAAATATTTGCAATCCGATTAAGATCTTGATATACCTTTTAATAACTTCACTAATGTCCAAAACCCTAGCTCAATGGTTAGTGTGTCTATTTACTAAGCTTAGGATAAACTAACGGTCCGGGGGCTTGATGCTGTATTTCTATTAAACGCAAGTTTGCTAATATAATTACACAGTTCAGAAAGTGTTCGTTAAAAATCTCAAGTTACTAAGAATCTGCACGATTCTTCAATGTTTCTTAACCCTTAGTCTGTACTAAGGCTTCATCCAGAGGCATCATCTGGATATCTAGCTCAGCAAGCACCTCTATAACTGAAGGGATAGATACATAAATTTAGAAATTGGTAATACTTTATTGGCATACATCCTATATGTCTCTTGCATCCTTATTTAAGGCTATGTTTCTTTTAAAGATCTGCTATAATTCAGTGGGACTATAAACTCTTTCAAACTTACTGTAGGATCTTCATCTGATATAATCATTTATCGTTACTTATTTTGTATTCCTACTAATGTACTTTATTAATTATTTAAATAAACTTTAACTTCCCTTACATCATTCTAGCCCCCATTACTTCAGAATTTTACTCTTAGCCCCATTGTTAAGTCAGATTATTCACAATGTTGTCACTTATTAACTCAAGGTCCCCCAATTTATTCTTAATTCTAATTCATTATGTTCCCTCAGTTAGGTAACCATTTTCTTCAAAATATCTTCTCTCTGTTCATATTGTTTCTCACTATCTGACTCCTGGCTCTCAATTAATCTTTATGAAAACTGTTACCTCACTTTCTACTGGATCCTACTAATTTCCTTTTCAATTGTCCATAATTTTCTCTACGTTTTTCTTCCTTATCAACCAAATTGGTACTTTCTAGAGCCTTGAGAAAAATGTTGAGGTTGCTAATAAATCAATACCCTTATAGAGACAGTTTCAACTTCTTATTCAGGCTATCCTAAGAATAAAGTATCCGAAAATTCGTTGATCCTATTCTCAAACTTCTACAAATCCTTAAAGTCTAACCTCTCTCCGATAACTTCACTCTTTTTAAAATCTTTTCGTCCCTGCTACTCACTTGGTGACTGCTCTTTCCTAGCAACCATATTCACTTTCACTAAATTCAACCTGGCTTTGCTCCTCCATGAATAACCTTTTTATCTCATACATTTCTGAGAGCTGTTACTCCTAATCATTCACCAATTTTGAAACCTTTCCACTATGGCACCAATTGTAATACACACCTTGTCTTGTTTACTATTATGTTTGTACCTTCATTGGTGGGAATGCAAACTAAATATCAGGCTAATATAATCTATTTTATTATTATCAGTCAGTTGCATTAATGTTTTTTACTCTAAATGATATCCCAAATTCTCGTCTTGAAATGTTGGTGTACTTTCTTAAAATTTAGCCTTAATAACTTTTACTTTTTTATAATGTAATTGAAATGTGTATAGTGTTAACGTACAGTGAGTCAAAGATGATACAAATTTGTAAACTCTGTTAAGGATCTTGTCCCTGTCGAGTGAAAGTCTAAAACCTATTTTGTAGGATGTTGAAAGGCGTGGTATGGCTTCCCAACCGACCAAAGTATCCTTCCGCACCATTAAGAACAGATGTATCATGGAAACCGTAGATGGCAATAACTATTGGACATAGCTTGTGGAAAAATCATACGATTGGAAATATCAGTTTTCTCGAGAACGAGTGAAATTTTCATAGTAATATTTTCAACACCTCTTCTAAGATAGTGTATCAATATTTTTTAATTGTTACATTTTCTTATATTTTGCTATGCAGCCGGCAGTTTTCTATTGACAAATTTCAAAATTATCTATACTTGATCACTGTTAAAATTAAATAGGAGGTGTGTATATAAAAAGTATAACTTAACCAACATGCTTCTATTCTTGAACAAACCGTTTCCAAAAAGAAAATTGCAAAAGAATAAAAATTCTTAAAGATAACCATTTGTTCCCATAACTCTGAATTTCCACACCAAATGAAAAGGGTAAATCGCCTTAAGATACTCACAGAGTAATATTCTTGTATACAACTACAAAAAAAATACCTTTATTTTATTTTATTCAACCAATATAGATTACTCCTAGGTTTTAAATGTGCTTTTATTTTTAAAACTTCTGCACGATTAGTTATTAAAATTATTTAAAATCATGACTTAATACTATAGCAATAATAAATAAAATATTAAAATCTAGGTTAATATCAACGTATTACAGTGATAGCCAAAAGGTGTGTATATAAAAAGTATAACTTAATCAACATGCTTCTATTCTTGAACAAACCGTTTCCAAAAAGAAAATTGCAAAAGAATAAAAATTCTTAAAGATAACCGTTTGTTCCCATAACTCTGAATTTCCACGCCAAATAAAAAGGGTAAATCGCCTTAAGATACTTACAGAGTAATATTCTTGTATACAACTACAAAAAAAATACCTTTATTTTATTTTATTCAGCCAATATAGATTACTCCTAGGTTTAAAATGTGCTTTTATTTTTAAAACTTCTGCACGATTAGTTATTAAAATTATTTATAATCATGACTTAATACTATAGCAATAATAAATAAAATATTAAAATCTAGGTTAATATCAACGTATTACAGTGATAGCCAAAACATTATAAAGCTAAATTTTAATAGAATGAAAAGAATCTGAAAATTTGATCCTCGTTTCCTAGTTAGACTAAAAATGTATTTTATTATTTCCATAAGACAACTAAGGTAAAGTTAAAGCCGTGTAATAGCTCCAACACAGTTTGAAGCTTCTCAATGAAATAGCTAAATTATAGAATCTCTCCAGAGACCGTACAACTACTCTTAAAAGTTCAAAAGGAAAATATTTTTAAAATTAAATTAGTGAACAAACTTAAATACTTTTAAATTTTAATGATGGAGTTCAGCTAAGTATAAAATAAAATAGTATTTTGAAATATATATATTTAAAAAAATATGATTTTAATTTATTTTAAGAGGAAGATGTTACATTAAACTTACAGTGAATAAAAGACTAATATTTTCATTTGTGGAAACAAGTTTCCATGATTACTATTGGAGCTCTCCTTTTGTGTTGGGAAACTGAGAATGGGATAGTAAGTTGGTAGAACTGGCTGCATGCAGAGTGAAGGGACGTCCCTGGTGGCACGTGACCTCGTACTGTAACATTTGATAATTGCTCAGGGAGGGGCTGCAACCCCCTCTAACCCTCCTCTCGGGAGTACAGTGTATATTACTCAACCTCCCCCTTTTCAGACTCGAACTATAGTGAGAACTCCTACAACCAGCCCTGTGCCTTCCGGGGGTTGAAGTGGGTGGAAGTGGAATAGAGGGTGTTTGTCAACCGGGTTCACCAATCAGGTCCAATCCACAGTATAAACACACCCTGGCAATAATTTAATAGCAAGACCTCCTAAACTTACCACGTGGGAGTACATACTAGAACAATAGGGAAGGTTAGTAAAAGGGGATGAAATAAGGGATGATTTTACTAACAACTAATTTCAAAAACATTAAGTTAGCAGTGTATTTAATAGTAGTGATAAAATCATTAATGTATCAAATACTTGAAATAAAGTCCAAATGTATACATAACAATTTGTAGCTTTTTATTTCAAAACAAGTTCCAAGCTCTAATTTACATCTACGTGAGTAAATTATATGTAGGCCTACATATTATAATTTCAAATATTGATAAAATTATTTTGAAATATATATAAGTTAAGACTTAGATATTGTTATTTAAGTAATTCAGAAGGATATGATTTCAAATTTAATATGCACATTTATAAATGTGCATATTAAATGAATGAAAATTTCTATGCAACTGAAAGACCCTGGACAAGTTATATATAATCTTGGAAAATCAATTTTAACAAAATTTCATAATATTTAAAATATTTCATAGGCTCAATAATTAATGAATTTAAAAGATTCAAATAGTCAAACTATCATTAATAACATGTTAAAAATTACAATACAAGTGTAGTTTGATACAAGGATGAAAAATATAAAACTTATTTAAAACAACAATTTAAAATAAGGTTAACATCTCCAGTCAAAAGTTTTGAATATAGTTTATATAAATTTAAAATTAATTTAAGTTTTGTGAAAAAGTTGAGCTAGGTCTAGGTCTTAGCAGAAATCAACGTCCCTTTACTTCTTTTTTGGTAATCCAGATCAGATGGAGAATTCCAGAAGATTATTTTCCAACATGTTTCGGTACTTCAATATCATACCATATTCAATGAAAACTTTAAAAACGAGATTAAAGAATCGATTAAGAAATGTTAAAATATATTAAGGTTAAATTGCGAAAATTAGAAAATATAAATTAGAAAATTGTAAAAAAAAATATTCAGGAAATTATTCAAAAAAACAAACTTGCGTCTTCGTTGGTTGAAACACATTGTGTTTACATGACTAGAAAATGTTAACTTGCAAGGTGTGGTATGTCATAGATTATATGTATTGGAAAAAATGAATTGCTAAAAGCGAAATAGAAGGTATAATTTTGATTAAGCATGGTATACATATATTAGGTTGTGAAATGTGTATTGAAGATGATGTTCGCGGAGCTACGAAATAATGGATAGATAGATGGAAAAGGAAATTTGGAGGATAATAAGGTGCTAATCTTCTCGACTCTGGCTCGAACGGGTAATTTCACCACGCTAGAAGGTAGAGCATATAGGTAGAGTATATAGGGTTTACATAATTTTAATATTTTTAAGTAAGTGTTTTAAAGTATTAGTTAGAATGTGGTTTTATATTTGTAACTGTTGATTAAGAATTGATTTTTTGGGAAATAAATCTACTTGGATGAAAAAATTAGCTGCTGTATTTAATTTGGTTCCTCTGTCAGATAACTGAAGAGGTTTCATACATTCTTCGATCGGTTTGGGTTGGTGGTATGAATTTTTTTAATTATTTGAAAATTTTGATTTGGCTCTGTTATGGTTAAATTCAGAAATATGTTTTTTACAACGAACTTTAGGATCCCTTCCTGCCGTTAAATTCACAGAGAGAGTTGATAAATTCCATTTTTACTTTATTTGTCATTTATATTTAAGTTGCTATTACTGAGGTTCTTTTTAATATTGTCATTGGTGTAGAAAGCAATCTTAAAATATTATTTCTTGATAATGTTAGTAATTCGATGAGTTTCAGCGCCAGTATAGTTAAACTTAATCAATTGTTTACTCTAAATTACTCTCAATTATTAAATAACAATATCTAAGTCTTAACTTGTATTTATTCACCCCTTACTAAAAATTGTATTTTGAATGTTTTCTAAAATGTTATCTTGAAATATGATGAATAACTATTTTAAATGTTTAATTATGGATTGTTCTGTTAATTTCTTCAAATAATATAATAAGAATTAATTTATTTATGTTTTCTAAATACTGATAAATTTGAGTGTAAGTGGATAATATTTCAAAGTAAAATTTAATGTATCTCATCCATCTTATAATTTGATTATATGTTTTGTTGTTAATATTCAAATAATATTTCAATACAAATAGGTTCAACTATTTATCTATGTAGCCACTTGATTTTTAGTGGATATAATTTTAAAATAACACTTTGTGAACCGCCCAGGTGGCCGCATATTCTAAGGCAGTTTTTGAGCAGTAATCTAGATTGCCGATGACGAGGAGATGAAGGTTCGAATCTCCGTTGGATTAACTGAAGTTGTGTTTTCAAAATGCTTTTTAACTTTGCTTTCACGCAAATGCATGTACCAATCCTATAAATATTACATTTCACACCCCTAAAAACATAAGCGTAGTTAGTATATAAGCGTATACACTGAACGGGTAATAAAACGCGGTGCTGAAAAAAAAAATGTACCCCATTATCTTATCCCTGCCTCTCTCTCATACACACACACACCCACACACACTCTTCTCTACACATGCTCTCTTTTACACACTCTGTATCACACAATCTGTCTTTTAAACACACGCTTTCTCAAAACTCTCTTTCTCACAAACTATCTTTCTCACACACTCTTTCTAATACACACACTCTTTTTCAACAACTTATATTAGACCAGGCGCTAGCTTACATTTAGTATGCATTTCAAGTATGACAACATTTGTCTTCTGATCCATGTTTTAGGGACCCAGTTGAGTATGAAAGTGATATTGTCAATTCCAGGGGTGGTCGACAACCCGTGGGGGAGGGGGTGAATAGCGCGCTTGGGGTGGAATTTTGTTTCCACTATAACATCCGACTCGTTCATCGTATCAAAATAAGAAGCAGG
>CABFWB010000854.1:0-17193 GCA_902151455.1 Timema bartmani
GGGCCGAAGGCGCAAACTTGAGTAACTCGAGGGCGCACCGGCCCGAGGGCCGGTGGGCCGGCGGGCCAGTCCGAGCCTGCGGCCCTTATAACTGTTCTAGGGCCGTACATTCAGGGTGTTCCAGGATTAAACAACCAAACTTTGGGAATTGGTGGGTATCGAAAAACTAACTCAAAATATACTTTGGAGACTAGCTGGTTTTTGCTTCCTTTTCAAGCAAACGGTAACAAACCAAACACAATTAAAATAGAGGTATTAAATAAAACATTTAATTTCGTATTTCATTTATTTCATCCGAAATGATGAGCTCCATTCAAGAGACAAGTATCTGTGGAAATTTGTAACTCCTAAAGAATTCAACAAATAGTTATTGCTAAAATGTCATCTGAAAGGACATTTGGTGCACAACTTTCAAAGCATTTTTAACTCACTATTTTTAAAAGTTTTTTAATGTTTTTAGCCAAATAATTACGTTGTTTTTCTATTGCTTTCAAATATCTCATTGGATATTTCATACAGGATTACTCCTAAATTAAGCAAAATATCGGAACAAATTGATTATGGATAATATTAATGATAATTTAATGTCGCACTATCAAGGTTTTTTTTTGATAAACATCATATTTTTAGTGTTATTTAACTTTTTATGCAGAAAAAACTTGTTTTACATAGTTTTTTTGATATCTAAGGCGTCAGTTTTGCAATAGACTGGACTGCCAATGATGAGGAAATTGGAACTCGATCCCGGTCAGATGTATTGAGCGTGGTTTTTTCCTATGGTTGTCCACTCTCCCTTCATGCAAATGCGGGTACAATTCATACAAATTCAAACTTCCTCATCCCTAACACATTAGAGTAATTATTATTACATAGGTATACAACCCGAATGGGTAGTAAGATGCGGTGCTAAAAAAAATAGAAAGGTTTTTTTTGCTGTTTGCTTGAAAAGGAAACGAAAAAGATGTAATCTTCAAAGATGTTTCGAATTAGTTTTTTGATCCTTTACCACTTCCTAAATTTTGGTTGTTAAATCCAGTAAGGTCGGGATTCAGACGTCAGCCAGTCCCCCATTTGAATCTCGGTCAATCATGGTTCAATTGTAATCATATCTTAAAATATTTGATCTCTTAAACTCCTCGTGTACTAATTTGTAGTCCATGTTAATGCAATAAATCTTAGCATCTTAGCAAATGTACTATGCTACAATTTTACTGAGATTTGTTATACCTAGTTAATGAACTAATCATACAATTATCTGGTCAAAAATAAGATTTTTTTCCATATGATAAATATTTTATTTTATAAATACTACAATTATTGGCAACCATGAAGATATTAAAAATTTCATAAAATGGTGACAAGTAGCAGAACCTAAAAGTTTCAAGGACGTGAACGTCACAAATAACGACCGTGCAAGGAATTAAGCGTTTAAACGTCCCCCTAACCTTGGCATACCTTTAATGCCTTGAAAATAAATTTGACATTAATAAAAAAAAAAATGATAAAGTTCAAATATTTTAAGATCTTAAAATATTATGTGTTTTATAAAATATTTTGGATTAAAAGGAACTAGGAAACTTTTAGTATTTTTTTCTATGTTGCAATCTTGGATCATTTTGATACGTGTGAGTAAATAATTTAACTAGTAAGGTTGATTTAATGTTTATGTATGTATGATGGCAGGATGTTATTAGCGGCTTTAAATCCCACACGCCTTCCTCGACTATTTTGGAGCCACTAATCTAGTATGATTCGAGCCAGGGACTAGCAAAATCGGTCAGTAAACGCTAAAGAGCATGACTAATTTCCCCTCCCCCTTCAATGATCATAACTATCGCCTTCATAAAGGCAGACCCCGACAGAGTTTATTGACGGAGTTAAAAAGGTTAAGCATTTCTTAGCATTATAGATTATACTTGCGCTGAGTAATATTGGATGTGAAATTATATTTGTTTATAGTTAGAAACAAGTTGAATCATAAATTTTTGCATATATCGGTAAATAAATTATCATAAATTTCAGTCCGTAACGTAGACTTGCACTCAAATTTTGCTGACAAGATAATTATTTTCTTGAATTATTATATTTTACAGTAAGAATTTTACGTTGGCTCGGGTAGACATCTAGGCTCCCGCAAATACACTTTATGATCACCAGTTTTAAAAATTATCAATTTGTTTGGCTATAACTGTAATATTTCGACTTGAAGAGATAGATATGCTGACGAATGATAATATTTAGGTTTCAAATAATTCAAAATAAATATCCATTGTTTTTGCGGGGCATTTATTCCATACATTTTCAAAGTATGAGTCATTTCACTGGGCATTTTATTTTTATATATTTAGTAGGTATAATGTTATAATCCTCTGTTTTGCACTAAAGTACGAGGTTTAAACTAATAAATAAAGTATTGAATCATTAGTAAAACATCTAAAGTTTAAATTACTATGACAAATTTTATTAAATTATATTTCAATTCGAATATAATAGATTATTTGATTTGATTACTGTTCTTTGGTTTTTTATCAAAGAAACTAAATATTTTAGGTAGGTACCCTCTTATGCCTATATTGTTATATGTATTTATTAAACAAGTCATTTTTGGTTAGTGTCCATTCTTAATTTAATAAATCATTTGTTTATGACATATAAATAATAAAATCAATATAATAAACAGTATAATATTATAAAATAAAATGTATTACTATAGAAAATACAATTATAAACAATATCTGGTGGATGTGTTTTGTTTTCACATATTTTTAATGCCATTGTAGTATATTGTGCATTTTATAAATACATTTTGGCCAGAGCATTTATTGTGGCCCAGACCATGTAGGCTCATTACAGTACAAATTCAGCCTATAAGGACTCAAGGAATTCATTCGATCTTAGCATTCCACGAGAGATAGTTAATAACTTTGATGTTAAACGTACTAATTAAAATAATAGTTTTCTTCCAGCATCGAATAACAGGAAATAACATGGATCTGATACTTTATACTTTAAAGGAAATTTAATAAATAATTAAAAGTCTTCTAACAGCGTAAATTATCTTAATATATGTGCTCTAACATAACGTGGTGTCACTGTATGATTACTCCTGTATATACTGGGCAATGATTTCTCATAAGTATTAAAGTTCAACTGAGGTTTGCATGGACCCAATAATTATAGTGACCAGACAAGTATTTCCAAGTGATGAACTTGGGGTCGTCGACGACAAATGGCGGAGCTACGAGACATCAAATTTGGCGCTGTATGCACTTGTGATGTAGGCAACTCATCAATCTTCAGCACATAACAAGTGGAGTGTGGTGTAAATTATGACTAGTAACAGGCATAGAATTGCCTGACAACAAGTTTCCATAAGAAATTGCTGATTATTAAAAATATATGGTTGTTGACCCTGACAAAAGCAGATATTGAGAACGCAGAGGCATCTCGACTGATGAAGTGGAAGTGCTACGCTGACACCATTTTGTGTGTCAGGGTGGGATGTGGTTAGGCTGCTTATGTTGGTTTGCGTGACGTGCTGCATGTGTTTCCTACCCCCAATTGCATACAGCACCCACTTTGACGTATTGTAGCGTTACCATTTGGCATCGCCAACCCCAAGTTCAATGTGTGGAAATACCTATCTTGTCACCCTCTACAACCTGTATAACTTTTACTTGGAGATTTTAATAATCCTTAATATACAGCATGTTCCGATTTATATAAGAAGTAACTGGGATGTATACCTCAAAACAACACAAAAAGTCCTTATGAACATATTTCTAATGTTTGGTGGTTCCCGAGATAAGGCCTTCCTAAGATATGATGGAATCGTTAATAGCGCTACATGATAGTGAAGCGGCGAACCTGCCTGCCTACGTCCCTACAAGAGGTGCTCAAAAGATCCACCTTGCGCCTGAATGCACCCCTGAACACGCCACATCATTGATTGCCAAACATGTTCAAACACCCCAGGTGTGCCACGTATCCGCTGGCAACCTTGTTACCCACGTTGGCAACGCATTGCAATTTCCGTAATAGGTACTGCGTAAACGATGGCCCTGGGATGTCCCCAACGGTAATAGTCCAATGGATTGAGATCATGGGAGCGTGTGGGCCAGGTGGTTGGTCCTCCATATCCCATTCACTTTTGCGGGAATCTCTCATCCAGGTAGGCCACTCTACTGGAATGTGTTGGCGCCCCATCATGCATGGGCCACGTGCGTCGTACCAGATCCAACAGGGCATCTTCGAGTAGCACATTTAACTGTTGTCGCAGAAATGTACAAGAAAAGTTATAGATATTATATAGTTCCCTAACAAGTTGTCGCCAACTATTCCTGCCCAAAAATTAATATTGAATTGTTGGTGGTGGCGTAACGTCACCGTGCTGTGTGAATTATCAGCAGCCCAGTGATGGGAGTTGTGGAAATTGAAACATCATCCCTTGTGAGGCCCGCCTCATCAGTTATCAACACAGATGCTACAAAGTACTGATCACGACCACACATGTGAAGAAACCATGTACAAAACTCATCTCGTGGTGGGAAGTTATTGAATTTTATACGGGCGAAGCAGTTGTTCCCGTAAAATTTTCCACACATTTCGATATATCAAGCCTTCAGCTACCACTATCCGTTGGGTGCTATTACCAAGGAGAATCATCAATGTGAGTGAGAGCACGCTCTTCCAAAGTCACAGTTTGCTTTTGGTGGGGTCGACCAGAGTGCCCATTTGGCTTAGAGAATCAATCCCTATCTCTCAGCCCCTCGTATATTTTTTGAAACGTCTTCCTAGTTGGCAGATGACGATTTGGAAAGTGTTTCGCGTAAAGACGTCTCGCTGTCACCGCATTAGACTCGGCAAGTCCGTACATTAAATGCATGTCTACCATTTCATCATTGGAATAAGTCTCCTTATTCACAGTGCTTTGTGAAGAGAAACACTGAAATGGCTTCAGCCAGTAATATCCGTAGCGCTTGTCATCCGACGTGCGTTGGAATTCAACAGTTAAATGGGCCTAGCAACTCACACTCCACGTTCGTTTCTACCACACTCTACACAAACAAGGGTATCCCGTCCGCCAAAAGCGGACACAGTAAGTAACATAGGCCGGAAACTCGAGAACAATCGAATGTATGACATGTTCAGAAGGACAGCAGTTGTTCCCGTAAAATTTTCCACACATTTCGATATATCAAGCCTTCAGCTACCACTATCCGTTGGGTGCTATTACCAACTCGAGAACAATCGAATGTATGACATGTTCAGAAGGACTTTTTGTATTGTTTTGAAGCTTACTACCCCCACCACAGTTACTTCCCACATAAATCGGAAAGCCCTTTGTATATATAGATATATTTAGTATATATATAGTGATTCCTTAAAATTATTGCTGAGGAAATCCCCAGGGTTCATGTTGATATGTTTAAGCGCACACGGCCGAACCTGATGCGTCGGTTAGGGCTTCTTATTGAGATTTATGACCGTGATCCTAAACATTTACTCTGCGTATCAATATTTAAACAATAATACACTAAATGTATTAAATTATTTATAACACTAACGCTTAATATTAATCATATAAAAAGTATAATTTTTGAGAAGTTACTTATTTTTTCATATTACTTCTCAGGAAGTGCTATGTTCTGGATGAGGACAGTGTGAAGTTATTGTAGGCTACATTCTTATGTGGAGCTTTGCATCAATGGTTCAATGAATCCTTCAAAATTATCCATTGACGATATCTTGATTATTCGTGCTTGTGACATTAAGTCATTAACAGCAGCCTCTTTGAAAGGAGACATTTATTAAGTGTAATTATTTATACTAAATAGGTTTCTAGAACAATGCAGAGAGAATATTATTTACTGGCTTTGTTGAGGCATCTCCATCAACTTAATAACTTAGTTGTAGTGGATCGTGTGACAAAATTTATTTGAGTGCTTCTACCCTCTCTTTTTGCTACTTCTTTATGGCTATGTAACTATTCTTACAGGTATATTAAGGGAGCTCTTTGAGGGTCTTTAAGGAGAGCTTTAAGGTACTTTAAGGTGCACTTTCAGAATCTTAAGGGAACTCTTTGAAGATTTTCAAGAAGAGCTTTGAGGTACTTCAGGGTGTATTTTAAGAATCGTTCAGGTATTTCAGGGTGAACTTTCAGAATCTTAAGGGAGCTCTTTGAGGGACCTATCAATGCTTTTGATGAAAATAATTGGACTATTTAAATGTCCTCAGGGTACTTTCTTAAGATTTTCAGAAAGTATATTGAGATTCTTTGAGGATACTTGGATGTACAATGAGGGCCCTCAACGGACCCTTTGAGGGTATCAAGGACACTTGTTTGAATACCATGTGGGGACCTTAACTGTAGATTTATTATGACGCAAAAATTACCAATATTTTGTTTTCATTTTTCCATTATCCCCCAATTCATATATATACTCAGGATTTATAAAATATTGCTAGTGATTAAGAGAGAATAAAACAAATTAATCATGACATAACAATAGATAGGTTGACTAGTAGTCTATGGTCATTTCATTAATTTTCTCTATCAACGTGTCCTTGAACTTCGCAATATTGTCTCGACGGGGATATAGAAAAGAAGAGAGGGCTTCTCATAAGAGAAATCATCGGATGACTTGACCCTGCCAACGTGGCCTTAACACCTGTTAGTTGTTAGTGGTCCCCCGGAGGAGCCCTCCATGAACCTGCGCGCTGAAAAAAAACACGAGGCGGCGCAACACTTTATGGACAAAAAACAGTGTACACTTTAATACACTGGCAATAACATTTCCACATTTAATGTTGGCGTCATATAGTGGTGGTGTATTGGACCTTGACCCAACTGTAAACAGAATATTCTGACCATGCGAGAGTGACATCACATCATTTGGTTGAGACGGTCTATCAGTGTTGCTAGGATTTGAACCCAGTTTACATTACACCGTGACGACCGTATTCCAAGGGCGTAGAAATATAATTATTCTAGGAAGTCCGCTGGAAAATTCTACTATATTTTTTAGCAAATAAAGGTTTTTGTACGTATTTATGGACCTCTCGTTGGGGGAGGGGGAGCCATCAAATCCCAGGGGGGTTTGAACCCCCCAACCCGCTCCCTTTCTAGGCCCTTTCCGTGGAATTAATGCGAGGAAAAATCATATTATAAATTACAGTTTAGGAAACCTATTTATTTATTTAATAATTTGTCAAAGTGATGCAATAATAAATAAATATTTTATAAGTAATGTTATTATTCCAACATTATAGTGGTGTCCAACGCTGCTACAGACTATTCATACTAAATAAGTTCTAAACTAGCCTAAATATAATTCATAAATAAAGTAAAAAGATGTCTGAAATGTTTACGTATTTGATAAGATATTATGATGAGCCGTCAACCTTTGAATTATATAAAGGATAAATTGGAAACTTCCTGACTAATAAATAATAGCTGAATTTAGAATGTAAAATTGAATTAAAGTATAAAGAGCTAAAACATATGAAAATGAGAAAAAATAGGTATTTTTTAAAGATATATTTTAGAAATCTTAAAGTATTTAAACATTGGCAAACTTAGTTTACAGCATTTATACATAACAATAATTGTAAATTAATGATAACTAAGGGATACATGTCAAACGACATTAAATGCAAACATTCTGTTTTTTATTTAACTACACCAAGATACTCAGAAAATCTTGTTACATTGACTGTCAAATAAATCTAATTGATATGGTTTGGAAAAATAGTAAAGCATTTATTACATTATTTAATTGGTTTCAAAAAACATAAAGTAAAGTTCTATCTTTTTGAAACTGTAGAGTAAATATTGTCTCTCATTGTCCAACCAACTTAATGTCTAAGAGAGTGCTGTTTATTTATTTTCCTCTATTCATAGTGTAGCTATGTTAGTAATTTGGTCAGATGATAGCTTATGCGTCGTGAATACATTATTTTTTTCGCGTTCATTCCCCTCACACGAGGAAGGACACACAAAAAAGAATATTTGGCTAGTGATTTAGATTCTACTGTAATGTATGAGATGTACACAGAAATATGTGTTGGTGTTATTACTACGTATAAAAAAACATATTTTTACCGTTTTATTTTCCATGGTAGTTTAATTTTTTTTTAATTTTACGTTAAATGAANGAAAAAAAAAAACTTTGTGAAGACTGCTATAGATATGAAAACATGACCTATGAAGAGAAAGAAGACCACTAGTAATAAAACACTATATAAACATATTCTTGAAAGGAAGAATTTCGTTAGTTAGGTAAAGCCACAAATGTAAAACAAAACCCAAATTCACTTTAAAGCAGTTAAATACAGTTCCCAAGTAATATATAAAGAAATGTTTTATAAATGGTACATAGCTATGTATAATTTTAATATGTACGATGGAATAACAACAATGCCAGGAAATGTTATGTTGAACTAAGCATCAGTTAGGTGTGCTGCAATTTAAGTTTCACCGTGTATATTTAGTTTTAAGAAGGAAACGGAAGATGTTTAAAGCTTTATCTTTATATCTGACATTTTTACAACATAATTAAAAAAAATACTGTACGTCTACTGGTAAAATTATATATTTACAACGTAATGCTGAAGCCAAATATACTGCGCTACCTCTAGTAAAAAAAATATATATTGCGTATTGTTTTGATACTATCAAAAGTACTTCACACCCATTAGTAAAGTTATTTTTCTACAATCTAAAGGCACGTATCCACCAAAAGACCAATGAGAAACTTTTTTTCAATGTTTCTGAAAATGTTCTTCAATATTCCAGTAAGTTGCACAATGTTCCTCCATATTTACAGTTGCAGAAACAAAAAGTTGCTGATTGTTTTATGTTTCCGTGTGAAGTGGTAACATCAAAAGAATCAACAGGAACATTGTGTCAACAACTCAAATTGGAGGTGACCTTGGTGGTCTTGGGGTAAAGTGATCGCCTCAGGACCCAATATTCGTGGGTTCAAACCCAGCCGGTGTCGGAAGATTTCTTTCAAGTAATAAATCTCTTAGCACAACTTTCTTTGGAGGGGAAGTAAGGCCGTCGATCCCATGTTTATTGTGGCATGTAAAAAAAACCTGGAATGTATGTGAAAATACTTTCCAGGCAAGATATATAGGCTCTTTTGTCCTTGGTCATAGAAACTCTCGTGTGTTGATATAATTAGTTGGTTCAGAAAGTTCACGTTAAATGCCTCAAATAAATAAAACCCTAGTTGGAATTTCTAGTTGCCGTGGTGAAGGCAGTGAGTCGGCGGTTGAGGTTTAGTGTCTAAATTTACTTTGAGTGGACAACATGTCATTTAAATAGAGTAAAGACACATTGATACATTTAATGTAATTGTACCAAGGTTTCTAATGTTTATGGAACTATACTGACATAAAATATAAAATATTGTGACACATACGATCATCCTTAGTCCGAATAATGACCAAGGATGACCGCAATATGGAAATGTGTTCCCTGATTATCTTTAAAAAGACAACCTCAATCTAACACAACATCCCCTGATGTTACACCGTTCAACATGAACATAATTTAGTGAAGGAACACTTAAATTGGGCAAGGAAACCGGGAGATACAAATAGAGAAATTCAATTTAAATAAAGTTATTTAAAATAAAGTCCTAACGGACAATGTAAGTTTATAACCAACTATAAGATTATTTTCTAGAATATAACAAAGCAGAGAACTCGTTAATTGCTTCCATTGAATGGGATGATTGAAGTGACAATATTTAAAAACAAAATTATTAATTCTTTTAGTCAGGCAGTAAGAAATTTAGTAACAATAATAAAGCTATAAGAATATCCACACCAATGGTATTAAAATTATATATTAATACTTAAAAGGGGCTGTAGAATAAATACATATTCTGTACCAAAAATGCACTTTTAAGGTGAAGGAAATCTTCTATTATATAAAAGGCCCTACACAGTTGGCACACCAGTTAATTAAGTCTATTCTTAGTGGCATTTGAGTAGCATAACCCCAACTAGGAATTTCTCAACAATGCTCGTTACGTAACAGCAATTAAAGCCCACACTCGGACATATAAAATATGAGAATCCAAGAAAATACAGGGTGGCCAAATCCCTCTAAGACTCGTCTCGACACTGAGGATGCGAAACAATAGACAGTCGGACCCAGCTCTCATCAATAGTTATATAGGAAGTTTCCCCAATGTCTCGACTCATAATATTGGTCAAATATAATTATATCAATAATGATAGAACCGTTCTGCAATAAAAAATTATTACCTAGACCTCAACTTCCACAGGGAATAATACAAAGCATTAGGACACTAACGTATTTAAATTATGATGATAGAAAATATACAAACTGGCTCCTAAGAAAACCAAACTAAGATTACATTAATTTACGATTTATTCACATCCTCATGCAATTAATTAAGCTAAGCTTCTTGAACAGCATGCGACCAAAATCAAACGTAACAGCATGTCTTCTTCATCCGTTGATTGAATAATTTACATTTAATGGGCTGAACACTCAAATATATATAATCAAAATAGCAGGCAAAGGTGGGGGAATGGAAGGTAAAATCTTATTAATTTCCAGTTTAGTAGATAGATGGGAGTCAATCCCATGACGCTTACTTCTCGTGGCTAGAAGAGTTGACTGTGGTGGGGAGCTTCATGCGCTTGCGCGAGATGTTTCTTCTTTCTCTTCAAGTGTTCGCTAAACTTGAAGGAGTTGGTAGAAACGAAACAAATAGGCTATTTGAACACGCTATGTTACCAAAATGTAGTTCACATAAGCTGAGACCATGGTAAGTAGGAACATGTTATTGGTTGTTTTGTTGGTTATAGAGAAGATATTTAGGAACAGAAAATAGATGTATAAGCCACTATTGTGAAGGGTTAAAGACATTTAGCCCGTCACAGTTTAAACAATAAAAAAAATGGGGTGTGGCTGTGTCATGGACACGGTCGTGTGTTGTACGTGAATACGTTTAAACTTAAACGAACATCGTAACCCGATTTTGTTATCATTAGGTTTTTTGGATTGCCCCCGTATGGTAGCAAATTTAAAGACGTATTCACGTCAAAAACTATGCATGGGCTAGGTTAAGGAGGTTACTGTAATGGATATGGAAGAATAAAAAGAAAAAATTAAGAACATGACTGCGCAGTCTTACAGTTTTACAGAGAACGCAACAAATATTGTTTACTAATTAAATGTGGAGAATAGTGCATCATTCACTTCAAAATGGCTCGCTTATAACTACTTTTTATTTCTCGTGGACAAAAACAAAGCTCTTCAATGCAAAGAAAATAAGCTTAGTGAAACACAGGTAGTTTTATTCATATTTTAAATAAATATTATGACGCTGCTGCTAGTGCAACAAGGTGGTCTTCGCCATCGTCGTACCACATATTATATAATTGAGTAACTTGAAAATCAACACTTTAATTGAAAAGTAAATATTCCCTAGTTAAATAAAAGCAAATTACATACTACACCCTTTTCACTTTTTGAAGATAATATCACTCGGGTGAGTTCCACCGGACGTCAGGTAAACCTCATCACATTGTCCATCACTTTCCTCAGTATAGATCGTATAATTGTTTCCGTCCCAGCCTTTAGTTTTCCGTGTAAATTACACCATTAGGATAAGTATGTGCACAGATGTAAACAAAATTAGAACTTATTATGCTACTATGTATGCACACACACACACACACACACACACACACACACACACAGGGGTTGGACAAAATGTGAGAATCTGGGAAAACCCGCCTCGGTGGCCGAATGATCTAAAGCACTACTCTCGCAGTGGACTTGACTACCAATGACTGGGAGATTAAGGCTCGATTTTCAGTTGGTTATACTACTGAGGGTGGTTTTTCCAAAATAATTTACCACTCTCCCTCTAAGCAAATGCGGGTATACGTCCTATAAATATTACATCTCTAATCACTAAAACCATTAGTGTAATTAGAACAGAAACGGATAACTTAACGGTGCTAAAAAAATCAGGAAAATAGGTTACATTTTTTTTGATAAAGTGTTACTTCACAATTTTCCATTAATACAAATTCAATCCTTCTTGGAGTACAGAATATGGATAGGACCTTCGTGTTCTTAAGGATATTCGAAATTCAAATCCTTAAAAAAACTAAAAAAACTGTTTTATTTAGAACATCCCATTGGTGACCATTAAAAAGTTTTATATATCATTTTCACGAATAACTTAAGCCTCTCTATGGGCAATATGAAGATCTATGTGATATAATAAAATGATTTTGTTAATTAAAATAAAATTGATAGAGGATATGAACATAGTCCTAATAGTTAAAACTACCATGGTAAGGTAGCGACGTTGAGTGGCAAACTTTTGATCAACAACACTTTTCTAACATCTATACTTCAAGACCAACTGTTGGTGAAGTTACGAGGACAAGGAAGTTGAAGAACGAACAAACATAAACCACTGGTCACCATATTAGTTCTCCCCGGAAATACTTAAACTGAAAGTAATCGCTTCTTTTAGCACTTAACCTGGTAATTACTTCATTGATTACTTCTCTTTCCTTATTCAAGTAAAAAAAGAACAAGCGGCCTCAGCTTCTAAGCTCTCCCCTCTGATCGCTTAGTCCAGCCAAGTTTAGAATCTCCCTTCTCCTAATAAGGATGGATCCTTCCATTTCTCTCTCTCTCTCGCCCAATAGCCATAGGATACCCTTCATTCTCACAACCACCTTTTCTAGACATCTATGTAGCAAATCGTGATTTCGAAACATTACTAAAACACTTAAGCGACGAGTACCCAACTGAGAAACTTAGGCTAGCCGTGGTGCTTCAGTGGCCGTATGGTCTAAGGCGTCACTCTCGTGTTAGACTGACCTGATGATGACGGATAGACCGAGGTTCGAAACCCGGTTGGCTCTACTGAGGGTGGTTTTTACCTCAATGGTCTTTTAAATCCCCTTCTACGGGAATGAGGGTGGATTACTTCTAAAATGCTTCCTTCCTTAAACCTCATCGCTCTCCTATTAGAGTAATTATCATGTCTGCTTATAACCTGAACTTGTAGTAAGACGCGGTTATATATACAAATATATGGTAGGCCCACGCTGCACCACACATACTTTCTCTCTCTCTCTCTTTAATCTTAAGACAGACACATTTACCAAGGACTAGTAACATTTTTGAAACAGAACAATATACACTGTGACAGAAGCACTTCACAAAAGAGGCTAAATGTAATAATATAAACTGTTACAGAAGCAATGATAAAAGAGGAGAATCTCTGTCCACCGGAGAGTATAACAATCAATTTCATATTTCTATATACTCCATAAAAAAAAATATAGATATGGTTGCTTATAGCTATTGGTTTTATAAAAATACTAGCTTCCACCCGTCGCGGCTTCGCCTGCAATAATTGATAAAATCTTTTAATTTTTAACTAAACTGTTTTGGTCATAAATCAAACTTTATTTTTTTCAAATATCTATGCATTTTTCTCAGTTCTAGCTGTAAATAATTTTGCCATATGATGCTATATTCACTTTAACATTTTAATTATAATCACATTCATATTTACTCGTAAAATTAAAATCACAAAGTTTCATCGAATCCATTCAGCAGTTTGTAATCACAATATATGTCTTATCTCTTGGATACGAAAAGTTTAAACATTTATATTGTAAAATTAATGTAAAATCAAAGGTTGGGAATAATCCTATATGTTATTCCAGGACATAAATTACCATCGTACCAAGTTTCATTCGAATCCGTTCATTAGTTTATAATCACAATATATGTCTTATCTCTTAAATACGAAAAGTTTAAACATAAATATTGTAAAATTAATGTAAAATCAAAGGTTGGGAATAGTCCTATATATTATTCCAGGACATACTCTACCTACGTACCAAGAAATAATTGATAAAATCTTTTAATTTTTAACTAAACTGTTTTGGTCATAAATCAAACTTTATTTTTTTCAAATATCTATGCATTTTTCTCAGTTCTAGCTGTAAATAATTTTGCCATATGATGCTATATTCACTTTAACATTTTAATTATAATCACATTCATATTTACTCGTAAAATTAAAATCACAAAGTTTCATCGAATCCATTCAGCAGTTTGTAATCACAATATATGTCTTATCTCTTGGATACGAAAAGTTTAAACATTTATATTGTAAAATTAATGTAAAATCAAAGGTTGGGAATAATCCTATATGTTATTCCAGGACATAAATTACCATCGTACCAAGTTTCATTCGAATCCGTTCATTAGTTTATAATCACAATATATGTCTTATCTCTTAAATACGAAAAGTTTAAACATAAATATTGTAAAATTAATGTAAAATCAAAGGTTGGGAATAGTCCTATATATTATTCCAGGACATACTCTACCTACGTACCAAGTTTCATTTGAGGCCATTCAGCAGTTTTGGCGTGATTGAGTAACAAACATCCAAACACACAAACTTTCGCATTTATAATATTAAAAGATATTCTAGATTAAAATATTTTTAATTTTAACAGTACTACAACTTTACAGTAATAAGCTATTTCGTATCTCAAATAATTGCGGATCTATGATCAAAATTGGAAAATTCTGACTAGGTAAAGTGCCCTTGAAGTCATTTTCATTGGAAAACCAGAATTTCTATTTTGTTTGTAGTGCTAAACAATGCCTAGATATAAAATTGAATAATAATCCTTAGAGCAAATTTTGAGAAAATTGATTTGACTATCCCTAATATTAGGTTTGCATGTTTCCAAAAACCCTTAGGGCAACCTTATGAACACCCTAGATACCAAGTTTTAGCCTGACCAGTAAAATTGTTTCGGCTCCAGTCCACGATACAGACATACAGACGGACACATAGACCACTTTATCGGTTTCAGGGGGGGTCATGAAACTTTAACATTTATCAAAATCTCGATTTCGATTTTTTTATGATCGCAATACTTCTCTCTCCGAGGGGTCAAGAGAAATTAAAAATAGCAGCAGTATATAAGGAGATAGTGCACAGCATTTCCACGTGGGTACTGACCGGATACAGCCCAACCGTAGGGGTGCTTTGAAGAAGACGGACAGCACTTTACATAGCGGATGATCAAATTCGAAGTAAAGCACTTCAACAAACCCCAACTGTATCGAAATACATTTTTTTTACATTAATACTCTCTCACAACCTTTTGGAGAGAGAATGTATTGTTATGGAAATAACAGAAATTTAATTTTAGATTTTGATGAATGTCGGTGTTTCATGACCCCATGAAACCATAAAAGTGTTTTTTGCAATAAGTATGTTTGTCTGCCTACTGGGACTAGAGCTTAAAACTGGTATCTATTGTTTTCAGAGTTTTTGGAACAAGATATCTAATTCTAAAATTAAGGGTAATTTACTTCAGGCTGAAAACAGAAAAAAAAAAAATATTTCCTGAAAATCGGCTATAAATATTTTGAATAAAATTCGTATCCAGGCAGAGTTTAACACTAATAGCAAAATGGCGCATCTCATTTTTCTAAGAAAACTTCTTTTAAGTTAATTAACATAATCAGAAATTTCCAATTTTGATCATATCGCCACAATTCTTTGAAATAGTAAATAACTTATCATTAAAAAGTTGTAGGCCTCTAAAAAAAACACTTTAATATGAAAGATTAAAAAAGTCAATATTTTCTGAGTTACAGGTAAATAATTATTTTAAATAAGGCCTTAGAAAATGGTTAGTTGAAAATTCACATAAATAATATGTTTCTGTAACAGGGTGTATTATTTTATGTATGCTCTTTGATGAGATGTGATGGGGTTTTTTTCCTATTATATTTCTATAACAATATATATTATTTCGTTTCACATATCTTAAGAGCTATAATCAGGCCTATAGTTAACGTAAAGGAGTGAGAAAATCCGTTCAGTACACCGTTACTTTTTAATTTTTTGACAAAGCCTTGATTGTGTCTATCTTTGACAGCTGTAAAAACCGTGATACCAAGAGTAAGAACAAGAAACCAATGCGTCAAAGAAGGATGCCACATGAGAGAGGACAAATAAATCTACTGCAAAGAGTACAATAAATGTTACCACTTTCTGTTTCTCGGTTTTAAAGCTCGGTATTTTTTTTACAGTTTTTTTTTATATCGTGGAACTTAAACATGACTCTTTCTCTTTATTTAAAATTATTCTGTTCAAATGTCACTATGCTCATTTCAGATATTCAAGAACTGTATAACTTACTATGTGTACAAAATTAAACTAAATGTAGCTACTGAAGAAATTAATATTTTATTTATTCCTCCAAAAAACCAACTGCAAAAACACTGATCTTAACTCATTATATTTTTCACCCCAACTTAAGAGATATTCAAGGTACTACTTTCCACGGTGAAATATGCCACATCAACAATAACAAGAAAGACACTCATAGGAACTGTGTAGCAGGATTGTAACCTCTATACCTTAAAGCATAACATATATTTCATGTTAACTTTTATATGAGTCGCAGTGAAGGACATACTGATCTTCACTTCTTAATATCACTTTCTAGAAAAAGAGTACAATACAATTTTTTTTAAGGATTTACTATCCTGACATTAAAACCAAACAGTAAAGAACAAGACAATTAGTAAAAGATTTCCCTGACCCGAGTTGCAGTTTTTTAAGTGACAGTGAAAGCGATCTTTTCCAATTTCTTACCAACAAGGGAAATTGAACAAGGGGAGTGAAGCCTTTGTGTGCAAGAAACTATTTTGGCGGCCATTAGAGGAACATTCACGGTCACACCATCATCTATACCGGACTTATGTTAAACTCTCGTGATCTAGCTGTCATCTAGAACAGGCGTGTGATATGTTCACACAGTCAAAGGGTTGGAGATGAGCTATTAACTCCAAATCAACTTCCATCATTGATATTAATTCATTTATTGTTAACCAGAATCAAAGTGTGGACTAAATTAACCCCAGATATTAATTGGAGATCTTTCATTAAAATCAAAGCTCTTAGAATTGTTGTAAGGGAACGTTAAACTATCAGACAAACAAACATCATATATTTATATCTAGCAAAATATCTAAATATAGCGTTCAGTTTAAAACAAATGCACGCGAATCCAGATTGATCAGGTCGTATACTAACCCTGTCAGGATCCGAATGAAGGACATCGGGGGGG
>CABFWB010000854.1:17275-42043 GCA_902151455.1 Timema bartmani
GAGGGGGAGGACGCGTGCCATAAGAGCCTAATAATGACAAATGCACCCCATCACAAGTCTTCCTAACACACGCACTCCATAACATCATCAAGTTTGGGCTACTAAAACTCAAACGTATCCGGATACAGCTGTAAACGGCCCTGCGAAACCATCAGAACCCTCCCGAATTGTGGCCGTAGCATAGCGGCATAAGATGACAAACTTTTTAAATGAAGATAAAAAGTTGTCATTAGATTCCAGGTCACCCTAGACAGATATTGATATCACCATGTGAAGAAAATAAACTCCGTTTTCACTGGAGCAATATTTTATTTATTTTAGCCAAAAATTTGTTTTACCATAAAAATTGCAAAAACACTTGCCCTTTCTCGCGTCCCCTTCCATTCCACGAAAACGAAGGGCAAAGGCAACACATCCTGTTGGTCAAACTACGAAGGATATGCTCACATCAGGGAAAAATTTATTTACTTATTTATTTAGCACTCCGTCTTACTACCCGTTCGGGCTATACGCTTTAGTACCAATTACGCTAATGGATTAGGAATTGGGAAGATTGAATTTAGAGTAAGTGAACCCACATTTGCGTGGAGGAAGAGTGGAAAACCATTAATGAAAAACCACCCCGGTTTACCCGACCGAGATTCAAACCTCGATCTCCCCGTCCTCGGCAGTCTAGTTCAACACGAAACTAGCGCGTTAGCCAACACTCCACAGAAGCGAGTATTAGGGAAGAAATCTTTAAGTGACTTCTGGACAGATTTGTAGTGTCCGACACCTTAGCTCAGTCAGTAGCGTGTCTGTCTACTCAGCTAAGGATTCCGGGTTCGATTCCTGGCGTGGCCGAAAGATTTATCATTGGTGAAATGTGGGTTTGCCCTTTAACGGGGATGAATTAACGGCTGGGGGCTAGATGTTGTGTCTGTTTTAGATTTAAGTTGGATTATAGATCGTGTGCTGATATGATAATATAATCAATCGGTTCATAAAATGCACGTCAATTGCCTCAAATAAATGAAAAAGTTAAAATGACAGATTTGACTACAAGAAAGTCCAGGTACAACTGAAGGCAAAACTCTCCGAGGAGTTTCAGTCTCTAGAAAACCATGTTATATAATATTAAATATAAGCGTATAATCCTAACGGGTAGTAAGACACGGTGCTAAATAAATAAATAAAAATTAATAAATATTAAATAAAACCTATATATATATATATATATAATAAAATATAATATCAGAACAATAATTTATGTGTTCCTGAAGATAAAATGCAAACATAATTTAATTTAAGAATTTAATTTATCCACCGGGTATAGGTATAAGCGGTACTGTTTAGTTTTATAATAATGTAAGTAAACATATAACAAAGTATTTTGCACTCACGAGCAAGTATATATATATATATATATAATGTTTAAAAATACATATTGAAACCTCATGGGTAAACATTTATATGATAAAATGTAAAAAAAAAAACACATTGGTGGTCACATAGTCTAAGGCATCACTCACAAAAATTACTGAACTGCCGGTAGCAGGGAGATCGGGGTTAAAATCCCGTTTAGGTATACTGAGAGTCTTATCCCTAAATGGTTTTTTACCCTTCATCCATGCAAGTGTGGGTGCATGTACTCTGAATTATACTTTCCTCCTCTTTACCTCATTTGTGTAAATGTTCGGATAGCTATAACAGGTAGTAGGACAAGGCGCATCAAAATGAAAAAAAATACTGTAGCCTCACTTCAAAAATATTATGTAATATTCATGTAATCCTACAATAATACATACTTTGAGCTCACACAAATTGTGTGTTATTTAATGTTGCAGCAAAACATACTGTGCATTCACTAGAAAAATATATATGTAAACAATAACTATAATAATATCACGCGACTGGGTTAAATAATTCGTAGCCCAGTTTGTGGGAAGATCCAGTATTAATGTACCGCTTTCCAGGGGACGTCCGAATGTACTAATCGTACATCTTTTCCGTGGAGGCTCTTTCCATGTCCCGATGATATGAGATGATGGTGATAGTGAGTATGAGGGTGTGGAACTGGGGGAAACTCTTAAACCTAACTTAAGCCTAAATTAACAAAGCCATGATGACCGTTGAGGTAATTCCCCTTTCGGAAAAAATACCCAAGGTATCAGCCAGGAATCGATCCCAAGGCTCGAAACCAGGTGCACTGACCACTAAAACACAGGGGTGATTTATGGACACAATCAAATGATACAATAATAAATACTGAGTGCCAGCTAGTAAAAAGGTGTTTAATGCACTGTTACGACAGCAAATACTGCACGTCCACTGGTCGTCGTTCACTATAACCTTGACATTGAGTGACAATTTTAAAAATTACTAAAACAGTTCCGTGGCCATTGGCTATTAAATGTGTCTTGCCACATTTAATAGTAATGTAAATGGACCTCACGTGTCATTGTTACAGTACATAATTGCAAAGTAGTTGAATAGAGAAACATGTTTTATTACTTGTTTACTTTCAGGCCGCAGTTATCGTATTATAACCATAAAAGTGTAGTCAATGTAATGGTACGTATTATTTGCGACCGCTGATTAAAAGGGCTGATTTGATCAATAAAATGTTTTTCACGCGCCATATAAAACAAATTTTAAAAGTCACTTCCTCTTTGTTAATCTTGTTGACTTAAACATTTTACCGACCCCGTTTAGTTAACATTTAAGATGCTTGAAACTAGAATTAATTTTTTAAGTAATTTTTTGAACTTGATCACTTTTACCTGTGAGCAGACAATAAAGACCTTGGAAACTTTTATTGTAAAAAAAAAAAGAGTAACAGAAAAAAAATACCAACATAAAACAAAGAGTTCTCTTGGACGTCATAGCAACAAAGAATAACAAGATGATATATTAGTACACTAGAATTGTGAGCTAGGTTTCGTGCGAGAATTAACTACAACCAAAATAATTGTATACAAAGGTTTGCATTTACATCTTGAAGACAACAAGCTGCCTCCACCACGTTCTGTCCTGAGCCTTTTCCCTCCAATCTTCCTCCACAACCACCTCCTTGAGGGCTATGTGCTGAAAGCGCACAAGCCTAATTTGTGTACGTGCTTTGGAGAAAGCACAAGCGCACAAAGTAGGTGCATTGAAAGTGCACAATTTTTGTAGTCTCTGAGACCCATGTGGCAACACCGCTTGTTGACATTGAACTAACCTAACCTAATGCCGAATAAAGAAAAGCTTATTATCGTTTGCCGATTATATTTATAGAATTACATTCAATGGGATAGCTCATGCCATCCCTAACTGTGGGCATAAGATGTATGCCATATTTCCACGTTATGTAGTTTTTTTCAGTGTGCTTATGATACAAGGTCTAGTTGCGCTTTTGAACTATATCTTCATGGGTTTTTGATATGAGGTTTCTCTCTCTTGTGAGCTTTCGTTTTTCTACATTTCTTGAGATCTCTAGTCGAATAGTCACTCCATCTATTGGGTTGCATCAATAATAGGTACAATACAAGAGGCCTATATTTTATATCTAAAAGCAAATCCTCCCTGAATTTAAAGCCTAATTCAATATATGTTACCATTCATTAACTTAATTAACTGAATAGAGTTTTTTGAATTTTTAGTACCGCATCTTACTACCAATTCAGGCTGTATCCTTAACTTATATTATAATTACGCTAGTGGGTTAAGGATTAGGATGGTTGCATTTAGGGGAAATGTACCGGCATTTTCCTTTTAGAGAAAAGCATCCTCGGTACCTGACCGGGATCGAAACACTATCTCCCCGTCATCGGCAGTCTAGTAAATTGGGAAAGTGGCACCTTAGAGCCACGAGGCAACCTACGTGGGTTGAGTTGCTTAATGGCAAAGCTTGTAGACGATTCTTTCAACTCCTCTTCAAGCCTAATGTTTCACCATTGGTAAAATAATGTAACAATAACGCTGGGATCAGAAAATACTCTTTATCGCCACCCTCTTGATGGCTCTATACTGCGTTACACACATCAATTATATATGGGTTGTCCACCTCTTTCAAACATGGGGCCGGTTTTATAGTTAGACTTAGTACACATCAAGTGCGGTGCTACATACACTAAATACAAGACGACACCTACCCAGACCAGCATGGAATGGGCCAGTTTATAGTCAGACTTAGTACGTCTCAAGTGTGGTGCTATACTAAATACAAGACGACACCTACCTAGACCAGCATGGAATGGGCCAGTTTATAGACAGACTTAGTACGCCTCAAGTGCGGTGCTATACTAAATACAAGACGACACCTACCTAGACCAGAGTGGAATGGATCAGTTTTATAGTCAGCCTCAAGAGTGGCACTAATACTAAATACTAGATGACACCTATCTAGACCAGAGTGGAATGGGCCAGTTTCATAGTCAAACCTAGTACGCCTCAAGTGCCGTGCTATGATCTATCTCTATCTTAAGCTAGTTATATCCAGTCCATATCACTACACCCCATCTCTTTCAGGTCCATTCTAATGTTATCCTCACATTTGCATCTAGGTACTCCCATTGGTCTCTTCCCATTGGGTTTACCACTCAATAAACCTATGGCAGGTTTTAAAATGTAATATTTTATATTCAATCTAGATGGTCACTATTCTAAAGCTCAAACAATTTTCCTCTGATATTTTGCTAGCGTAGTTTAAAAGTTAGATTCTAGTAAAGTTCAGTTATATTTCAAAAGTGTTGGTAAATACATACCTCCCTCTATTGGAAAGAGCACTGAAGTATTTTGTACATAACCTAAGTGTTTGCCATAAAAACAACGATAAACATACAGAAGTGTGAGATGATCTTAGTATATAAAATGAAATCTCATTTATTTGAGTAGAAATTCACTTTCTCAAATAATTCGACCAACTATATGAGATTTTACTCACTCATATCTATGAACTCTAAAATAAGTTTGGTGAAGATGAATAAGCTAGCTCAAAATGTTAACCAAAACATTAGTTTTAAATGCCTTTCTATAGCACCTCGATTTGTTGTTAGGTAATATAAAAAATGGCTAGTTGGTAAACCACCTCAGGGGTCGAATGGGCTATGGTGTCACCCTTGCAATAGACTGGAATGCTGCAGACGGAGAGATCGGGGATTGCATCCCAGTTGGGATGATGAGAGTGTTTTTTTCCAATCTCCCTCCACGAAAATGTTGCTATCCCTCCTTTAAATTGAACCTTCTTAAGCCCTAACTAATTTGTATAATTAGTACATATACGGTGCAAAATAATACTAAATATAGGCTACAATAACTATGTGATGATGTTTTCAAAACCTCAATTATATTTTTAATTAAATTATTATTTACCTTAATTAATTACTTTATGGCATTAGGAACTCAACAGTTCATTACCATACTCACAAAAGTACGCCACCTATCCCTATGTTGAGCTAATTCTATCCAGTCTATCTCATTACACCCTATCTCTCTCAGGTCTATCCAAATGTTATCCTCCCATCTGCATCTGGGTTTACTCAGTGGTATTTTCCCATTGGGTTTGCCATTCAATACCATGGACGCGGTTCTAAATACTCTGCTGCTACTGCTGCTGCTAAATACTCACGCTGCATGACCTGCCCAACGTAACCTGCGAGATATTATTACCCCAACAATGTCTGGTGATAAGTGCAGGGTGTGCAGCTCATCATTATGTAGCATCCTCCACTCCCTACTATCTTCATCCATCTTTTGACCAAATATCTTCCCAAGCACCCTGTTTTCGAACATCACCTAAGAGACAAAAGAAAACACGGTTTTATTGAGACAAAGATTATTATTTTACTAATTTTTTGACCATAAAAAATAAATATCCTATTAAAAAATTCGAGAAATGTGTATTTAAAAATATATTTATGTTTATAATTCAAACTGGTTTTATTTATATAAAATATTCCCTCTTTTCTATTACAAAATAATGCTATTCACGAGCTTTTATTTTTCTCCTCTAGTGTATAAGCTCTTTTTAAATGGATTTCTTTAAATAATTTTTACTATAGCTAATTAAATACTAGAACGTTGTAATTTATCAATTAATGGTGTAATTTCAAAAGGGAGGCAATTTTTTCAACAGTTCCATTATAAACGGTAGTTTTAGGTCATACATTTCAATATCTAAATATTTCCTATGGAATCCAATAATTTTTTAAAAGGGCAATACTTACATTCAAACTTTTATTTACACTATTCCGTATAAATTATGGTTAGTGGTATGAGTTAATTTCTGTAAATCTTCAACCTACTAAACTAACCTAAAGTAAAATATTGAGGAGATTGGATTTTAAGGAAATTTACAAACATTTAACTATGAAGAGGATACGAAACCACTTAAACAGTAGAACTTTTTTTATTAGAAATCCAAGGGATATCTAAAAATATTCAGAATATTCAGAATTCAAACTTATCATTTTCATGAATATCTATACAGCTGGTGTACAATAAACCAGTAACCTTAAAATACGCTAGATGTAATCAAACACATTGTATATGTGCTATATAAAACACACATACACAGTACATACATGTATAAAAAGCAAGAAAAATGCAAAAACAAAACATTAAAACTGGTAAAAATTAGCATATAGAAATTTCAGACTTGAATCAGAAATTGATGAAAGCAGAGCCAACATATCCCCTATATTAGGCAACCCGCTCGCCGCTGGTGCACAATTCCCCGATGTGTCAATAGGTAACTCCAAATTTATTTGACATTCTCGGCACATGGGGTGGTTTAGTAAAGATCGTTAAGTTAGGTATTAAATTAGTGTAATCTCGAAAAAATTAACAATGTATGGCTTCAAGTTATCCAAATATTTCCTTCAAGAATTCGAATTCAATGTTGTTTTTTACTATTGATTTAAATATAAATTTCATGGGGAATCTTGATTGGTTATAACTATCCGATTTTTCTAACTAATCAATGTCGAATTAGTCAAATCTTACTGTATATATTAATAATATATAGAAATGAGTTTGTATATGTCTCCTACTCTTTCACGCAAAAACTATTCCATTGATTGTTCTGAACTTTCGAATGGAGATACCACGGACGTCCGTGGGATGATTAAAATTTAAGTCCTCACTTTGTTTAAATTTTACTTCTATAAAACACTACTTTTTGGTATTTTTCTCAGCTGTTACTCTTTCACGCAGAAACAACTCCGCCGATTGTGCTGAAATTTCACGTGGGAATAACTCGTACATCTGTTTAAACTGTAAGCATTATAAAACTTATTAACTACTATTTTATCGAAATGGTGGCTACAAAACATTACTCTCAGGCCTTTTTATCAGCTTCTGCTTATCAGATTTTCATTGGAATAACTTTTAAAGGTGCCTAGATATAGATACTATTATATTATATATTATAAGTCCGTGCAAATAATGGATAGTTGGATAGATATACTCCATTCATGGTAGGAATTACTCTCTGAAAGGTCTTTTTTCCTACCAATATCCTACTATATAATAGATTTCTGGTAGGAAAAAAGGCCTTTCAGAAAACAATTCCTACGCTGAACAGACTTTAGCTAGTGTGTATATATGTATACATATATATACAGAGATATACCTATATATACATCAATACACACTATAATTTACACCCCTAATATATTACAAAATATATATGTGTACGCGAATTCAATTTTTTCAATTCGAAGCGAAGTCGAATCGAATGATATCAAATATTTCCAAAGCCGAATTGAGTTTCGAATATTTAAAAAAATAATTTAATATTGAATAAAAATATTATAGTTTGCATAACTATGTAGAATTAAGTATTAAATTAAATGTACAAAATGTTTTATTTCAAAAATAATTTGTAATATATTTTATCTCAAAATGATAAATAAGGTTATTAACACAAAAGGTGATTTAATTATTTAAGATTTTTTTATGCTAACACTAATATGTGATAGAAATAATAGCAGTAAATGAAAATAATAAACAAAAATGTGTGCTTTAAATTTATATAAATTATTTATTTTGCGAAGCATTAAATGTAGTTGCTGAATCCGGAATTTTACTCTCAAATCTAAGTTGAAGCAAACAAATTTATGAAGCCAAGTCGAAGCTTCGCACACCCATTATATATATATGCCTATTTGACAAAATACTGACATGAGCGGAAATGTTTGTTTTGTTTCTTATATTCCTGGTGAACTAGAGCCAGTTGATGTATTGGACTAGTCAGGGGATTACGTAGCATAAAGAGATCGTTTTGGCGTTCCATTTTACACCTATATCTCTCATTTATTTTCTAAACAGTTTCATAATTAGGTTATAAAAAATAAATTTTATCTTGTTTTTTCGCGAGTGAGGCCATAAATCGCTCAAATCAAAGAAGAAATAAATACACGACAAAAATGAACATCCATTTTGCAACTGTGTTGGAGCGATACACCTTGACCCACTGTTTGATGTTGATCACTCACCGGCTATTCACGGTGACCTTTCATCATAGAGCTTGGAGTTCAATTTCAAGGTCATCATAGAACTATCGAGTCCCTATATGTTTATATGTTTAATTATTAGCCTTGAGTTTAATGAAGATAATATTATATAAGCGGATGATTTTTAAACCCTGCAGGGAGAAGAATTGGGAAGGCTACTTGATGACAACAATTTTTTTAAAGGGGCAATCCATAAACCACGTAACGCTGTTGAGAAAGGGGAAGGGAGAGGGAGATTCCAATGTCTACATGGTGTGACATGGGGAGAGGATGTGTACAACACAATGTTACGTAGCACAGATCTTAAACTTTGATTATAATATTGAAGAAATAAAATTATTGTTCATATTTTCACTTTTAATAAACGTAGTCTTAGATGACTTCCGATTCTAAGAAGTTTGAAATCTGAGTTGTTTTTTTTACTTTCTCATATCAAAAGAAAGTATAGTTTTCGTGAAAATAATAGAGCCCAAAAAGTGTATTTTACAATTATGTTTCTCCCCATGTTTGTCTATCTGTCCCTGGTCACGGATCCAAAACGGTTTGATGAATTTTGTTCAAATTTGATATTTAAATTTCTCCTCATAATTATTTTTATTTTGACCCTATCCCTCAAATTAAGGGTGGTTTACAAATTAGTCATTTTTTAGTTCCAAATTTTTCAAAAATGGTTTTAGCGATTTTGTTTGAAATGCATAATATACATTATATGATTTGTGTGGCATGACAAATAGTAATGTAACATTGGATTTTGGGCGAAATTTCTATGAAGGGAAGTTTAATAATGATCGGAAATTTTTGAAAATTTAAAATATTTCAAAAATTGCTCTAACGATTTTGTTTAAAAAGTATATCTCGGGAGTATTTGACATGACAAATTAAACTGTATACTTGTTTTTTGGGGGAAATTGGTTTAACGATAGTTAACTGATGATGGTTTTTTTAATTTGAATATTTAAAAAAAATTGCTCTAGCAATTTTGTTCAAATGGTTTCTTTACATTATAAACAATCATACCTATTTATTTTTTAAGAATACTTCAATATATAATAGCTTACTGATGACTGATTTTTGAGATATTTAATTTTTTAAAAAGGCTCTATCGATTGGGTTCAAAATTTGTAACGTGTGAAAAATATTTTATGAACAATAATAACGTATCTTTATTTTAAGGGAAGTTTTGTTTAAGACAAATAATGTATAAAATTTGATATTTTTCGAAATTTTCCTTAAAGATTAGTTCAAATTGGTTATTTGGGTATGGTTTTTCATAGTAAATAAAGAATACGGTCTATTTTTATAAACTACAAACAACTTTAGGGTGGTTTACAAAACATATTTTTGAAAATTCAAAATTTGTCAGAAATGTTTGAACAATTTGGTATAAAATTATTTATAAAGAGTGCTCATTGTGATTAGCAAGAAGATGTGTTTGTTTTTATGAAGAAAACTTACTTAAAGATAAAATTTATTTTAATTTACTTCGAACTTTAAATCATAATATGAGAAATTTTGTGAGATTGTGTCGTACCATTTATGTTTTAGTGTCACAAAAGCTTCCCTATGAAATAGTGATAACATTCACTCTCGATATGTAAAGTTAAGTAATAGAAGTTTAAATGTCTACTTTGTGTTACTTGAGGGGGTAGGGTCGTCAAAAAGGTAAGAAGAAAGCGTTACGTGGTTTATGGATGACACCAAACGTATAAAGGTAATTTTGGTTCTAATTCCGGTGAGCAAGAAATTGCCGTTTTGACTTTCAATTCTAACGCAATATTTACTTCTACGATACATTATTTCAAAATATAACTCTCTCCAAAATAAAGTCAAAAGATTCCATCAGGGCTCTCTTTCCTTAAAAACCCTATAAGTTTAGTTTTAATCATAGGTAAAAATGTGTGAAATGTGACATTGGCTCATTTTCACTGACTTTTTAAGCATATTTGTGGAGAACTATGAGATTAGGCTTGATGAAAGATGGGCTCTAGATTTGGTCTCCCTCTAATACTAATTTATTGATAGGCTCATAAAAGAAAATTTTAAGATATTTAAGAATTCGAAGCAAGTTTTCCTTTTTACCTTGAGATAAGAAGTTCCGTAGTTTTCTTTCCCCTCTTTCTTATTGACATGACAAAGGGTGGTTTTAGGTGAAGGGCGAAAGGAAGCATAAGGTTAGACAGAATAGAGAAATAGTTCCTGAAAACGACACAGACCATTGTATTTTAAGCCGTGGGGTCTGACGACATTTTGATACTTTCAGCCTTAAGCACAGGTTGCAATTATTTATTTGTGTTTAGAATGATCTAAGACATGATATGATTTTAAATAACATATAGCTTCTGATATATTAAAAGAAGTTAGGTGAAGAGTATTTAAGAAAATTATTTAGTCATTGCCATTGAGAAAAAATTGGACATGAAACATATTTTAAAAACCAAACAATCCACAGTTAGACTGGCCAGAACTAATTACCCTCATCGGTGGGCACGCGGACTTAGGAGTTAATATTAAATGGTCTTGTCTACTGAGTAGGAGGAGGTCAGGGTTTGAATAACACCTGTCGTAATGAGGGAGCATTTCCCTAAATGGTTTTCCATTCTTCTTCCACTCATATTCTGATACATTTCCTATAAATTTACACCTTATTCATCCCTATCCAATGAGCTAGGAATAATGCAGGAAAAAATACGTCAACACACTCCCTGGGACTCGAATATTGACCTCATCGTCACTGGAAACAAGACCAGAAACAATTTACGACTTAGTTTGTGTATCCACCAATTCGGGTCGTATTGAAACTACCTGAATATTGCCAAGGTAATTCTGATTGATACTTAAATCCCTTGGTTTTTATGATTTGATAGTGAGTACACTTTTTAACCTTTAGCTTGCTTTGGAACAGTGGTGCCCAGCCTGAAGGGCATGCCCCCATGGCACGGGGAGGGGGTAAGGGGATGGAGAATGCTTAGGAAATAACGTTAAAAATCAGTTAAGAATTGAAGACATATTCTGTTTCAATTCCTTTTTCAAAGTAGATAGGATAAATGTTTTTTGTGGTATTGGCACACCACTCACCAGTTGTAATTTCATCTATTAAGTGATCAGTCAACAGTGAGACATTCGTGCACATGCACTTGTTTATTTCCAAGCCCACAAGTTTCAGATTCACCCAACAATTATCTTCTGTATCCTCCCTCTTAGCTCCCATTAAGATCACCAGTAGCGGTACTGAATTTTAAATTCTGACTCTCATAAAAATTAAACAGCGTTTTTGACTTGCATTGGAAAGAGATTTGCGGTGTGACCTGCCAAAAAGCAAACCCAATATTCAAGAACTGATGAAAGCAAAAGGGGGCCAACCATCACACTAACTTTCAGTCTTATTATTAATATTATTATTATTATTATTATTTTGTATTATTTACTGACAATGCTATTTTGATTGTTGTATAAAATAAATAATACTTAGCACCACGTCTTACCACCCATTCAGGCTATAAGCTTAAGTACTAATTACGCTAATGAGCTAGGAATTGAGAAGGTTGAATATAGCTAAAGTGAACCCACATTTGCGTTAAAGGGGAATGGAAAACCATTTAGGAACCCTCTCCCCACATTTCTCCCAAGCGAGATTCGAAACTCAATCTCCTCGTCCTTGGCAGTCTTGCTCAACATGAAAGCAGCACGTTAGCTAACAAACTACGCCACCAAGGCAGGTCATTTATAAAAGATCGATGGTATTCAAAGTATGCTTATTCAACTCAAATTCCTAAAATTTTTTGGAAAATGCCAAGTTTGATCCAAAATGGCACAAACCGAAAAAATATTACCTAAAAATACAAAATTACAAAAAATGATAATAGCCTAAATGTTTAAGTAGATGTTTCTACAGTAATGGGACTCCAGACAAAATACATAAGCATTGTCTGTGGTACACTCAAAAAAGATATGTCATCAAAATTCGGGCT
Organism: Timema bartmani; assembly: GCA_902151455.1. NCBI lineage: Eukaryota > Metazoa > Arthropoda > Insecta > Phasmatodea > Timematidae > Timema > Timema bartmani. The sequence goes on from CABFWB010000854.1 coordinate 29,721, forward strand.
AAACATTTGCATAATATCCCGCGAAATATGTGCAAACTAATTAAAGAAGACGAACAATCAAACGAAGACATGTATAAACCAATGGGTCTATTCTCGAGATGTTTTGAGACTATTTAGAATTTCGCAATTATCCCATCAAACTTGTAATTTCGTTCCGTAAAGTTGTTGTGGGGGGTTTAGGCAGTGTTTTTGCAAATTTTATAACAACACTTTTTTTGGCAAAAATAAATAAAATATTGCTCTGGTAGAAACATAAGTATAATCTTCTTCACATGGTGATGTCTACAGTTGTTGAATATCTTTCATGAGTATAGCGGCATTAGATGACAAATTTTTAAACTAAAAGAAAAGGGTGTCATTAAATTCCAGGACCTCCTTGACAGATATTAAAAAACTGTTGATATCATTATGTGAAGAAAATTAAACTCTATGTTCCTACTGGAGATATGTTTGATTTCTTTAGACAAAAAATGTTTTGATACTATAAAAACTGCAAAAATACTGCCCTTAGCTTTCAGTTAGTTTTGAGTTTACTTTCGTCTAACCATACTCTGTGGTGTAAAATATTGTCATTTGTGTTTCACTTTACATTTTTATGAACACACATTTCATCCATTTTAAACAATAGAATAAAGAAAAGCTTTGATTCGTTTGCTCTGTTACGTTTGTGTGGATAAAAATTTTAATGTGTGTGTGTTTAAGATGAATAAAAAAGAAAACATAAGCGCTCATGAATGGGTAGGTTTTCTCATTATTTCTTCAAGGCAGTCAATTATATTTAAAGAGCTATTTATTCAGTCAATTAGCTCTGACGCCTCTTCATGTTCACGAAATGCACGTGCAGTTGCCCGTGATGTGATTGCTTAGATTTCCTTCCCCCCTTGTATAGAAATAATAAAAACTATTGAAACTTATACCTTAATGTTGTAAGGAGTGGCTGACTCCTATATGCAGCTACCTACCATCTGTCTTGTTCTATGACCTACATGACCTAATCAGTAAATGTTTCAACTTAGCTTTAATGTACTGCAAAGTAAGTGGTTTAAAAATAAAAATTTTCATTAATTAGATTACTTAGGGCCGGTCTTATGACTCCTGGATAAATATTAATCTTGCCGATAAATATTTTTATCTGTTCGATAAGTTAAAAGTGTGTCTTATGACCACCAGATAGCATTTATCTTCCAGATAAAATCACATTTTTATCGGGAGGTTTAAGTACCTGATAACTTTTATCTGAAAGTTAAAATGGTTGTTGCCATAGTGACGCGTTGTTTTTTAATGAGGTTTCACCTATCAGAATCTGTTTTTAGGCTAAAATCTTGGTTCACGTATTTAGTAGGCACAGGCCCAGGCTATAACTATATATACAGTTAGAACATTTAATTCTCACTTTTATAAAAACTGAAAAACTATTTGTAGAGTTATGGTTATATAAGAACAAATTATTTAAATGTGAGTACAATAAATAAAATGTTGTAGCGTTGTACCAAACTATTCACCACATTTTGGTAGACATCGAAGTTAGTACTTGTAAGACAACCTAGCTTCTGCGCCCACGTGACGCCACCTGTTTTCCTCGCACTCGTTTAGCCGCCATTATTAAACAAAATGTATATTTTCCAGTAAGGGGGAGGGGGCAGGAAGGTTGGGGCACCCATTTAGATTCTTGCACAGGTGTCATAAACCTGATTAAAATTAATATTTTTTCTATTAAGAGGGCTGCCTTGGTCAGTGAGAAATTGCCGCGCAGGCGTTAATCTCTAATGCAATATTTATTTACTACAGTGAATTATTTTGAAATATGGTTCATGCCAAAAAAAATCAAAAGATTCCAACAGGGCTCTTTTGCCTCTTCACCCTCTGGTTTGAGTTTGAGTAATAGAAAAAAAAAGTGTGAAAATGTGACATTAGCTCACTTTCAACGAATTTTTAGGCATATTTTTGGAGCAAGGAGACTAGGCTATATGAAAGAAGGCTTTAGATTTAGCCATCCTCTAAAAAAAATTCCGTAATTTTTTATAGACCCACAGCATAAAATTTTAAGATATTTGAGAATTAGCAGCGAGCTTTGCTTTTTACCTCGTAAACAAGAAATTTTGTAGTTTTCTTTCCCCTCTTTCTAAGTGACATGAGAAAGGATGGTTAGGTGAAGGGTGAAAGGGAGTATAAGCTTAGAAAGAATAGAGAAGTAGTTCCATAAAACGACACAGACCATTTTATGCTGTGTAACCTAACAGCGATCGATACTTTATCGCTTAGAGAGGCGGCTGCCTTAATAATCAAACATGTTAGTACAACCCGTTTACTCTAAACGGTAGCTGCTTTACCTTGATTAATTAAATTATGACCCTGTATTATTAACTATATTATAGTAGAATAATGCAAGGTAGACTTGTTGCCTTTCAGGGTAAATGAAGGGTACAAATTACATTACGATAAAGAAAACATTACAAAAGTTTGCTCCGTAGCTCTTTACGTATAATAATCTTCACTTCATTCCAGTACATGTACACAGAAGATATCAACATAGAGCTATTATCTGAGTTGGCAAATGCTAGGAGTGATTTAGTCTATTTGAGCACCATAGTGACAAGGGATCCCTATTTCCCTAAATTAATCCTCTTCACGTTTTATTTACAAAGCATTTTGGGTTGTAGATATACATTACTGACGTAATAGCGTGCTGATAAAGAAAAATATGATCACAACAATCATTATTGGTTTATATACTAATTATTTATGAGTTTTGTCTAAAACTACTTCTTAGAACCTAACCATGATCCTCCTCTTAGGACTAGGCCATTTTTATCGTATTGACTAGTAAGGACAGTGTGAGCTCGCTATCAAGGCTAAGAAAGATGAAACCAGGCTAAGTGCATAGGATGAAATGAACGGTAGGTCGGAGAAGAGGTTCTACAGCAACCCAGGATATGTTAGCAAAGTTCTTTGCAGCCTCAGGGTGTATTTGGCACCGTAGACCATTCTTCATCTAGCTACACTTTTTGTACACTTGCGTATATAATAAGCTTGTTTTTTTTTATATCTCGCCGTTTCAACATATTAGCGCTCACGGTCACCCTGACGTCACCATTTTGCAGCCAATGAAAAGCCACATATTTGGTAGGAAGGGGGAAATGCATTGTGTTTTAAAATCAGCGGTCAAGTTAAGCCCCATCTTTGTTTATCATCGACCACTCAAGTGCTTAGAATAACATTTTGAATATCATTCGATTGCAATCTTTGATTCGAATTTGTTTGATTTGTCTACTTAGTGTGATTTGCTGAAGTGACAATCTTTGGTGTTCTTTGGTGTGTATATTTTTCTTCTGTGTGATTTTTGTGGTACTTATTTTGTGATCATTTTGGATTATTTATTTAAATGTAAGTAAACGTTACAAGAGTAATATATATGCTATTCAGAGGAAGTATAAAGTAGTGCGTTCCAGTGTAGGCTGATTCATAAAAAGTAATATCCTATTTCTTAGGTATTTAAAACCATTGTTGCTCATGTTGCCGTTGTTGTGTATACGGAGAGATTCAAATGCGCGGTAAAGAGAGAAACCACGCACTTAGCTGATCGCGGGAAGTGTTCTCAAGCAGAAATAAATTCACACGTAATATAAATAGTTAGCAAACCGTTATTAATTTAAATAACGACCTAGATATTTTCTCAATCAATAGTTAGACGTATTTTGAATGCTATTTTTGGAGAAAAAATTATATATATAAATGTGTGTGTGTGTTCTACCCTCAAGTTCAGTAAAGGAATTATTAGATATTTTTTCTTATTAAAAAGATACCACTTTTATTATATTAATACTGTTATTACAGTCGATACCCTCATAATTAAAAATACGTTATTAAAAACATATTAAGTAATGAAAATAAAACTACCCTTGTTTGATAATTTCTACTAAATTGATAGTATTTTGGTTTAAGTAAATACTTAATAGTAGGAAAGCCTTTTTTAAACTTAACATTTGTAATGAGTCACAAGGCTGATAATTATTTATGTATGTTTAAAACCAATTTTCAATAGTGTTCTTTAATCGATTACCAAAACAAATTTTAGTTGTTTGTAATCTGCTTACCCTAAAATTCAAACGAATCTATTATATGTAAATCTGCCATACATAAAAATCAAACTCTGTATCTTTGGGTTTTCAAGAAATTCTTCTTTTCAATTATTAGTATTATCTAAGAGAAAAAATAAACGCAGGATGCATCAATCAATGACTATTTTTCATTGACTTGCAGCTATCATTTATTTTTAATAAAAATACACCCTATATTATTCTGTACCGCATTTTCAAGATAAATAAATAAAAAGTACTTTTAAAACTAAAAGATTTTGCACAACTTTATAGCCCCTAAATAAGGTAATTAAAAATCCACCCTAGTTAGATAGTGTTAGCATAACTATCAAACTTTGCTATTTACAGCGTCTAATTTTTCTGTAAACCATGTGTTTATTATTTCACATTTATTTCTAAGTAGTAGGCCTACCTAGTTTTACCTATTTACTTTTTCATATGTATATTTTTACTTTATTTTTTAGCACCGCGTCTTACTAACTGTTCATCTTATACTTATATGTACTAACTACACTTATGATCTAGGGATAGGGAAGGTTGAACTCAATGGAAGTGTACCCGCATTTGCCTAGAGAGAGAGTGGAAAACAATTTTGTAAAAAACCTCAGTACTTCCAACCGGGATTCAAACTCCGATCTCCCTATCACCAGAAGTCTAGTCTATTGAGAGAGTAGCCCCTTAGACCAGGCGGCTACTGAAGCAGGCTACATATCTACTGTTATAACAATTTATTTAACTATCAGCTATGAAGGGAAACTAGTTTATCTTAGTTTATGGTAACTTAAATATTAAAATAAAATAGAGTGATTCGATATTGGTAGTGAATTCGTTAAAATAAGAAGAAAAATTGCCAAATATTAATATCAAAATTGATTATTTTTAAACGCTTGTTAAAGATATGGCATTTTATTATAAGGTTATTTTCAAATTAAATTTAATTAAAAGATAATCATAGAATGGATTCAAAAATTGACATTTTTAGCAAGTAGATTTTTAAAAAAAATCAAAATGTCCGCATATAAAATATGTTGTCGCCAAACTGGATTCCTAATTTTAATCCAAATAAAATTTTTATTCAATTTCGGGCTTTGGCCGTCTCTTAGCAACCAAACCTAGGATTGTGCAATTACTAAACGACCAAAGTTGAAAATACATTCGTTAGGTTAGGTTAGGTAAGGCTACAAAAAACAAATTTGGTCAGGTAAACTTGATAATTTAAAATACATTTGTAATCTTTGCCCAGTTCTGTTTGCATATCAATGAGATCCACTCGACCTCTTGATATCATGTGGTTGCTCAAAATTGGGCGTGCGCCACCTGCTGACTGGTCGAGAAACGAACTAAAATGTTATTTTAAAATATTATTTCAAGCTTTCGTCATTTAGTAACTGCACAATCCTAGTTTTGGCTGTTTGGATACGGCCAAACCCAAAATTGAATAGAACTTCGGGCTTTGTTCATTTTAAAACGTCCAATCCTAGGATTGAGCAAAAAATCCGTCCATTGGCCGTTTTCAGGCTTTGCGCCCAACATACATAGATATAAATATATATATGTAGATAGATGTACTGTACAATATACATATGAATAACTTCAAAAAAAGACTGAGTATTTTTCAATATAGCCACCGATGTGGCGAATGAGAAGCTAAATTCGCCACACTATGTAATCATTTAGAAGTTAGGTTGCTCAATTGAACATTAAAAAATATATTCAAAACATGTACACTTTGACTATTCAGTTAGCCTCCGAAGCATATGATGAAAATTTTTCGCAGGAAATATCAAGTTACAACCAGCACACACCATCATGAAAAAGTTAACAATACTGTTATAACTGTAGATTCAAATTCCCCAAACTTTTATAGCCAATTTGCCTTACTTTCGTGGCTAATTTGCCATATTTGCATGACCAATTTACAACCTATGGTTATTCAAAACAGGGCTGCCCAACCCGGGTTTATAGAGACGGAGATATATACAGATGATCAATAAAGCTACAGACAAACCAATCTAACAAGAATTAAAATTGACATAGTTTTAAAACTAGTATTTCAGGATAAGAGGTGCATAGGAAACTTGTGATAACTATTTTCTAATCTAGTACTCTACTTTTTGTTCATGCGTATGCGTATGCTTAACGGGCCGCCAAGTAAAATAAGATTTTTAGGTGGATAAAATTTTACTATGTATTAATTTATAGACAACATAAAATAGTTAGAAAATATAACAAATAAGTTAGTGATTCTTCAATAAAACACAACATAATGATATGAATGTAATGTTTTCATATCTTTCATCATTTCTTTGATGTCAGGTTATTAGTTGAGATTCTTAAATCTGCTTGATCATCGGTATTGTTTGATTATAAGGAAGTTTTATTTTGACTATAAAAAATGTTCAAAACATAACCATCATTTTTAGAGCTAAATCTTGAATGTTTGCAAATGTGTCAGAATTAAGAGAATTGTGAAACGTTCAAATTTCATCGCGACGCTGTAAATATTAGATTTGGATTACAATGAGTGTATAACATCATCTTAAGTTGAGGTTAACTCGTTGATTGTTGATTTGTGTTGTATAGAAATTGTAGACTATATACTTACATAAGAATATATTCTTCAACAATTCTGATATTTTTAGCACTAATTTGGTTCTTGTAGATAGTTTGTGGACGGAGTGAAAAAAGGTGATGGGCCGCAATTTGCCCAGGGTGGATCAAAGGCTTTTCATTTAGTTTCTGACACAGTCTTATTTCATATATTCAGAGTAATTAGATCTCGCTTTTCACAAACCTCAGCCGATGGCCGATCTGTCTAAAGATTTAGAATTGAGATGTATTGGGTAGACGTTTACGGGGGGAATGGATTTCAAATCCCATACATATGCACGGGTAGTAATTTTCAATACATGTGATGTTGGTTCACTACGGGTTTTCCATCCTCTTCTCATGCTCATGTTAGCGCATTTTATCTAAGATATCCTCTTCATCCGCTATCCCTAATTGGATTAGTTAAAAACCATCGTGTTAAATTTATAGCTAAAGATCATGTTCAGATGGTAGTGAGTTAGCGTTCTTAGGTCTGGCCACTGTATTAGTCTTAAGATTAAATTAGGGGTAAGTTGTTAGTGGCACGAGTCAGCATTAACCAAATAATTAAGGCAAACACCTGTGGTCATACTGTACAAGGCGTATGTCTTGCAATAGAATAGATTACCACTGACAGAAGTTGAGGTTCAAAACTGCGCTGGGTGAAATGGGGTGATTTCTTAAATCAATGTATTTTCCACTCTCGCTCCACGATAATATGAGTGGAATTCCAATAAACTAAATTTTACTCCCCTAATAATTACCATATGGTATTAGGAACTTGGAAGCTCATTGCCGCACTTACAAAAGTACGTCATCTATCCCTATCTTGAGCTGGTTCTATCCCCTACACCTCAATGCACCCTATCTCTATCTTGAACTAGTTCTATCTATTTCACCTCATTACACTCTATCTCTATCCTGAGCTAGTTCTATCCAGTACACCTCATCCCTATTTTGAGCTAATTCAATCTATTCCACCTCATTAAACTCTATCCCTATCCTGAGATAGTTCCATCCAGTACACCCCATTACATTCTATCCCTATCTTGAGCTAGTTCTATCCATTACACCTCATTAAACTCTATCCCTATCCTGAGATAGTTCCATCCAGTCCACTCCACTACACTCTATCCCTATCTTGAGCTAGTTCTATCCAGTCCACCTCACAACAATATATACCTATCTTGAGCTAGTTCTATCCAGTCCACCTCATTAAACTCTATCCCTATCTTAAGCTAGTTATATACAGTCCTCATTACAGCCTATCCGTATCTTGAGCCAGTTTTATCCAGTCAACCCCATTACAACTTATCATTTGAAATTAAGCCGTTTGTAACAATGAAGTTAAACACTTTATTTAAAAAACATGTTTAAAACATGTTTACAATTCCTTCTAGTTGAATATACTGTGCTAATCCAAATGTGGATAGTTCCTTCTAGTTGAATTGACTGTGCCCAATCCACATATTTATTATTCCTTCTAGTCAAATCGAAGGTGCCCAATCCATCAATCTCTCACATTAAAAATACTTATTACACCACCATCCTTTTATATTATTATCGAATTTCTTAAAATCTTTTTTTAAGTTGTTTGAAAAGAGAAAAAACTTGGTTCCAAATCATCAGGTCACTCATCAGAAAGAATTCTTGACATAGCTCTGTGTGCGGAATCTTTGTTTACCGAGAAGTTGTGAAGGCTCAAGAACATTATAATAATTGTTTACCTCGTCGTGGACGAACCTTTAAGCTAGCTGAGCAGACCTTAAGTCACTGTTCTATGAATATTAAATGAGAAACTTAAAAGTAAGACCTTCTATTATAAAAACTAACTGTGCCACAAAGAAACACGTAATATACCGCATCAGTCGCTTGACAAGAAATATTATCCACTGTTGAGGTAGGCGTAGATTTCCATCGCTTCCAATAATTCTTCTTTGTACAGTGTTCGTCGGGAATGTATCACTGCCCCGAGGCCAGTCTTTTCATGGTAAAACCGACATTAAGGGGTCATGGGAAATACGTGTTGCCAATCCTTGATCCATGATCGCCAATCTAAAGATGAAGTGCATCATTTGGATTCTTGCCTTAGGGTCCTGTGAGCCAAATAAATGATCGCCAGGACACAGTAATAGGACTGACAAACAACGGGCAGATAAGAAATTTATGGTGGCATTGAAGTGTATTTTCATTATTATAATATTAAATACAAAGTTTATGTAGAGTCTAGTAACCTTTATAAAATAAAGCTCAAGGTTTGAATGTTTGAATGTGTGAGGAGGATTTTATGAGCCCTCTATTCTGAGAAAAAGTTGGTTTCCAATTGCGGTGTTTAGAAATATCTCGAACAAATCCATGAAATTCAAACAAAAATGTCATTTACGATTCGAAGACTTTATTTTAAAGAACCTAACCTAGAAAACATCACTCCTTTAAAAAAAAAATAGGGGGTGGATATGTTTCTAATACCCATTAAAAAGAGATTCTTTATCTAACTGTAGCTAGGCCAGACATCGGCGGAAAGTAGCGATACAGTTCTTAGACACATATTAGGATTTAGTTTTATAAGACTTCACTGTAGACCTTACTTCAAGAATTCAAATTTAATTGATTGGGTTCTTTGATATAAGAACCTCGAAATTTCATCAAATTTCACTTTTTTGTGGAGATTGTTGATATTTGGTTCAAAAATAATATTGCATTGGTCAAATGTCTCAAAAGTTATAGATAGTAATTTTTTATTGAAACTTTTATTCTAAGATATAAATTGTTTGAACAATTTTCCCTGATATTTTGTTAATTAAACGTTCTTGTTCTAAACAAATATTCCATGAATAAGTAAAGAATTATTTACTTGATGACCTGTGTAGATAACAAGATAATTATTTTTTCTAAAAATGGTTTTTTTCACCCTATTTCACTACCCGTTCGTGACTTATAAGCATTTTATAAAACCATTAGGTAACATTTATTTAGTCTTTCTATAGTATGAATAGCTAGAAAATTGATCACTCTACGCGCCATTATACATAAAAAGTGCGAAGAAATGTTACGTATATCTAAAATTTAAAACTTTTTGTGTCAAGTATATTTCTTACGTTAAATTATTTCGTTGTTAAGAATATTTTTTATTTTTGTGACTAATAGACGGGGAGCTGAGTTTCAAATTTATGAACTAAAAGAGCTGAGGTACTCACTAGTAGGTAATACAGGATGCAGGACTCAAACATAGTTTTTTAACTCAAATTCCTGGAAACAAAACTTATTTAGCTCATTTAGATGATAGAATAAATAGCCGAGCTATTGAAGTTTTTATTTGTTTTAGCACCACGTCTTATTAACCGTTTGGGTTATACGCTTATGCACTAATTACGCTAATGGTTTTATGGATGAGGAAGGCTATGTTTAGAGAATGTATACTCGCATTTGCGTGAAGAGAGAGTGGAAAACCATTTTGGAAAAACAACCCTTAGTACACCCGACTGAGATTCGAACTTTGTTCTCCCCGTCATCGGTAGTCTAGCCTACTGTGAAAGTGACGCCTTTGACCATGTGGCCACCAAAGTGAGTTGTTGTAGTTGTCAAGTATGGCTATAGTCACCTTTAAATATCATATTCTTTAAATTGAAAAATGACACCTGGACAGAGGAATCAAACTCAAGAACCCTGGCTTAGTACACCAATGCTCTAACCACTGAGCTATCAAGGAATTGTCCTGTGTCTAAGGTCATTCTTCACTCATATTTTAAGGCAAAGTCTGTTATGGATGTGTGGAAATCGCCAGCTACATATAATTTATCAATTAAGAACACGAGCTATCAGATTTGGATAAAATCAAGTAAATTAAGTTGTGGATGTAGGGGACGCTAGAAAAGTTCAGTGTTTTTGCAGTTTTTATGTCAACACTTTTTTTTGGTCAAAATAAATAAAATATTTCTCCAGTAGAAACAAAGAGTTTAATTTTCCTCACATGGTAGTATCAACATTTGTTGAATATCTGTCAAGGGTGTCCTGGAATTAAATGACAACCTTTTCTATTATTTAAAAAATTAATTTATCAAATTTTAGTATGCTCATGACAGATATGTAAGAACTGTTGATATCTCCATGTGAAGAAAATTACACTAATGTTTGTACTGAAGCAATAATATTGTATTTATTTTGGCCAAAAAAGTGTTGATACAAAAACTGCAACAACACTGGCCTTCCCTACATCCCCACCTTAAAATGTCCATGTCAATGTATTGGAACTGACTATAGCATGACAGGGCAAAGGTTTATATATGGGAGAGTACGTGGCCCTCAATAATCTACTCAAATGGCACATTATTAGTACCGCAAATAAACACTTTTGGAGCAATGCGTAAATGACTAAGGTAATCATTTGGAACAAAGTTTTTTAATATATATTTTAAGTTGAAAATATACTAGCTATGCCCCTCCCCTCCCCCAGTTTCCAATAATTATTATTTAGCAACGCCAATGAATATCATCGCGCATATGTTAAAGTGACTGTATCTTTAGCCCAATAAATATCCCACTCACTAGCTTTAAAAATGAAATAAGATCGTTTAGAATGTGCTTAGTTATTAGTCTTGCACGACATTTCCACACAAGAAGTAGTTAATCATATTATGTTAAATTAAAGATTAGTTATGAAAAATAAAAAAAAACAGAAGAATTCATCTAATCGCTTTCGAAGATGTGGAGAGAACTATGAAAGAGAAAATATAATGATAGTTTTGACAGGACCATAAAAAATACTATATTGTTGACCGACCTAATGGAATTTCAATAGTTAACTATAATTAAATACATTCTGTTCATATCTCATGTCTTGCTCTTAAGGTAAGACAATTAATAGTAAGAATAATAATAATAATAATAGCCATTCTAATAACTGGTAGGTTTAGCGAAGTGCCAACGAACTCAAATTAAGTGTTCAGCTGTGACCCGAGAGCTTAAATTCAAGCCGGGCGAATACGATGGGGTTTTCTAATCTATCATTTTCCCCTATCTTCTGTATAGTTGTGTGTTTATTTTCTCATCATCTTGTAGTTTCAAATATATATAGGTTGCTGATAGCCTAAAGAAGTAGTAGGACTAGTAATTCGATAGTAATAACTAGTAGTTCTGTGACCAGTAGACATCGCCCCCTCCATCCAATAAATACCAAGTAAATCATGTTAAGAATCATGTCATGTTCTTATCCTTACTACAGTCTTAAGATTTCTCTTTGGATTTCAAGATGAAATATCTCCCGTAACTTCTCTTTAAAATTTAAGTAGATATTTCTCCTTGGTGACCAAGTTAGACAGAAAACAAATTAAAACTATACTAAAAAGTACACTACATTCATAGATAATAATCATGATTTACGTGTTTTAAGACAGCAGTCTCACAATATAGTTCAAATACTAATATAATACGACTTAGGTACATGAGATGATCTAGTAAACGAAAAATCTTTTGAGCAGTCACCATATTTAGACGGATATACGGATTACAAACTATGCAAATACATCGTTCGGGCCTAAGTTCAAAAAATGTCCTTGACAAATTTCGTTAAAATTGGTCCACGCCAAGGCCGTAGTCAGGGGGGGGTTTTCGGGGTTCAAACCCCCCCCCCCCCCCCCA
>CABFWB010000854.1:43170-67968 GCA_902151455.1 Timema bartmani
TTTTTTTTTTTTTTGTATTCGTGCATAACATAAACGCCTTAAAATTAATCTAAAACAACGCAAATTAAGAACAATTTACCAAAAATTCCAAAATGACAAAAAATGACCACACTTGTTATTTATCAAATCTACATTTCTACAACCAGAACATGAACAGAGTTTATGTGCTGATGAGTTTTGTCTTTGATTAACAAATTAAAAAAAAAAACATGTGATCAAAATCTGGGCCTGGGTTATTATGTTGTCATTTGTAATTGTTGTTCAAATTAGTTTGTGAACGTCTATGGTTACTGGATTAAAGAATTCAAATAAGTGGGATTAGAGAAGGAGACCATCTCTCTTGAAGTGAGATGTAAGAGTGGATGGACCAGTAGCTAGCGCTCTAGACTAGGAAGCGGCAGTTAAGTGCACCTTCACAAGTAATATGTAGTCTAATCCTAGCTTAGAACGTAGAAAGGTTGGAAGAGAGTTTTGAAGTGTTTTTTTTTAATTAAAACATGAAACACCAAAGTAATTAACGACTTTTTCTAAGAAATAATGGGTTTGGATGGTAACAGAGAAAATACATATTCATTATCCAGAAGACAGGTTATTAAAAAACCCCAAAATATTTCAAATATAATAAAATAAGCCCAATACATCCTGCCTAGATTTGAACTTAAGCCTACCCATTTCTATTGTGATCCTGACGCCATAGAGCATGTTCTCACTGGTACGATATTTAGGAGTCTTACATAGTGTTTTTCCTACAAATATACTATCAAGCAGGGAGTCTAACCGAAACCAGAACTGATAACAGAAACTAAAAGTTATTTTTAAAGAATTAGAACCGGAACAGGAACTTAAAAAGTAAATTGCTTAAGAACCGGAACCGGAATTGTTATGTATTTTAGGTTAATAAATGTTACTATGGGTTCTTAAAAGTCCTCATTATATAGTGAAAAAAAATCATTTATTGCATGTTATGTCCTTATTTCTTAAATTTAATTATATTTTGAAAATATATTTTTTTTCCTTTTCCCAGATATTGTTGTGATGATAGATTACATATTTTTTCCAAAGGGATTATAGAAGTGTCAATGAGCATTTAGAAGTGAGCAGTCCGGAACCCCTGAGATTAACCGGACCCCCCTGGAACTTATTGAACGCTCCATTAAAGGAGGGAAGACCCACAAATACATATAAAACCTAGTGTTTAAGTTTTTTACTCTTATTACTGTTTTAATTGTATATGTCATCAACCAAATATTAGTTAATAAATATTTTAATATTCACCTTCAAGATACACCTTTAAAACTTCCTATTGTAAAATTAGCTCTGTCAACATTTCAAATGTAATACTTATTTTCTCATACATTCATATGGTATTGAAAAACAAAGAACGTTTCTTAGAATGAGCCGAGTATGTGGGGTCCGAGAAAATGAGGCAAACATTTTTTATATCACCTGTAAGATTCTACTTTAGAAATAACTTTAAGAAGAGGGCAGCTTAAATAACAATACAACTGTCCGAAGGGGAGTTTGTAGCTTATGTAGGTAGGTTTACTACCCTTCCCTCAAACATTATCTCAACATATCTATTTACTCAAAATATTATTTGCTAACTATGATTAGTTTGAAAGAAAGGGCAGGGTCGGGGGCCAAGACCCCCTAGAATCTGTTAGCGGACCCCCCAAGGAAAATAAGATTCTACGCCCTTGGAAATGAGTACTGTCACATTGTGTGAGGTTCTCCCATTTTAATCTTTAGGCAATGAGTCTAGAAAAATGTGTTTAGCTCTTAGTGACACAAACATGTCTAAGAAGGATGGTGTAGGTATTGAAAAATGAGAATCTGCCCAGTTGTACTGTACAAGCATTCTAAGCTAAATGCGAAGAAATATTCATTTAAAAGTGTTATTCAGTCAAACAATTTAAGTGGTTGTTTGTTGTGGTAAAGGAGGGGAGGGGGGTCGCAGATTGTTAATCTTTTCATTCTACCTTCATAAAAGATTAAGTAAAAATTATTCCAAAGTTTGTGTTCATTGTGTATTGTTTAGAAGTGTTTTTTTACAGTTTTATTAATAGTTGATTATTTGAATTATTTGGTAGATGGGGAGAAATTAATATTAACCAGTGCGGAATTTCTTTAAATGACAGAGAGAGTGAGTGACGCATCAAGGGTATTATTAGTATGGTTATTAAGGTAAATTATATTATAAAGTTTATATATTGTAGCCATGAGACTTCATTTATTATTATGGTGTGTTTACAAATTAAGTACTTGAAGAAAGTACTAACATTTTCAATTTAAAATGTTCAAATTGAAATTGAGAATATTGCAGTAACATTATTTTAATATCTTGTTAGTAAAGCCTAAAATAATGTTTTTATTCATATAAATAAAATAAACTAAGATCATATAGCTATAAGCTACTTCCTTTTGTTCCCGACATGGTAAGTAGCTGGTTTGGCTGCATCATACTAACATGAGATAATATAATGTATTTACCTTTATTCAATTGAAAAATACATAAGAAAGAAAGTTTTTCAAATATTAATAAGAATATAAAATGAATCATATTAAAAAATTATAAAATAAAACTTCATGCCATCAGCCCACCAACCGAGTGGCCTCTGTCTGTTGGCGAAGATAGCGCAAACTTTTGCGGATATAGGCTGTCATATGATCAACACAACGAACCCTCTGGCTGTTAATCTCAGTTTTCTAAATCAGAGCCACTGCTTATTTAGCTCCTCATTTGTCCTCACGAGGCTAAGTTTAACCCGTTCAAGAACCACTGGGTCACAGAAATTCTGCAAGACCCGGGGATTGAACCCAGGACCTCTGGATCTGTAGCAAGGAATTCTGACCATTAGACCACAGAGGCAGTATCCTATATATTATTTCTGTTGTAAACATCCCTTTTTCTCAACTAATACAAAGCCTACAGCGATGAATAAGGTATCAGTAGATGGTATTTTTTACCGACTTCTGACATAGCATACTCAGTTTACGTTAAAACACATTGTTTGTTTAAAATTTAAGTTAAAAGAACAATATCTAACAATATTTTTGTATCAATTACCGAAAGTAAACTCTCTTTGCTATTTTGTTTATACACTTCACTGAGTATTTAATTTCAACAACCCAAAAAAGTGCTAAATCTATTTTTGGGGGGTGGGGGTAGGGAAAGGTTGAATGTGCCAAAGTTTCGAAGGGGTTTACTGGTTTTTATAATTTTCTTAGATATCATATTCTGAAAATTGAAAAATGACACCTGGACACGGGAATCGAACCCTGAACCTTTGGCGTAGTACGCCAATGCTCTGACCACTGAGCTATCCAGGATTCGTTCAGTGCCCCGGGTCATTTTTCACTCATATTTTAAGGCAGACGTTGGACTTAGAGTTATGGCAGATAAAAATAAAATTAAATGATCTGTTCAAATGACACCTTAAATTAAAATTAATATCCAACTATCAAGCTCCTGATTTATATAAATAACTAATATTTTTTTTAGTAAATTAGATTTGAATTATGATTATTAATCAGGTTCTAGTAAATATAAATTTAAAGAACTGGTACCAGAACTGGAACCTAATTAAGAACCGAAAAGAACAGGATGTTGTACTTTTCTGGAACCGGAACCTTTCAAATTTTTGTTGGAGAACCGGAACAGGAACCAGAACCGATAAGTATTTCAGTTCGACTCCCTGCTATCAAGTGCTAACAGGCTTGGTACTGGGGATAACACCTCTTAGTCATCACTTCTTTAGTTAGGCTTGGTGATGGTGTTATCACTTCTAGGTCATCACTTCTTTAGATAGATTTGGTGATGGTGTTAACACCGCTAAGCCATCACTCCTTTAGTTAGGTTTGGTGATGGTGTTAACACCGCTAAGCCATCACTCCTTTAGTTAGGCTTGGTGATGGTGTTATCACTTCTAGGTCATCACATCCTTTAGTTAGGCTTGGTGATGGTGTTAACACCATTAAGTCATCACTCCTTTAGTTAGGTTTGGTGATGGTGTTAACACCTCTAGGTCATCACTCATTTAATTAGGCTTGGTGATGCTGTTAAGACATCTAAGTCATTACTCCCTTAGTTAGGCTTGGTGATGTTGTTATCACCGCTAAGTCATTACTATTCAATGCGAAGCCCAAGAAGGAATCGGCGTATAGCCCAAATGGGTAATAGGACGCGGTGCTAAAAAAAGGGGGGAGGGAATATATCTAAATAGAGGAATTCAGAAGAAATACATAAGCAAACTGAGTGCGGTTGAAATGAGATATCTAAGAAATGTAATTGGAAAAACTCGCATGGACAAAGTCAGTAATGAATGGATGCTGAAGGAGTGCGGTTTGAAAGGGAATCCAATAGGTCAACATAAAAGAAGTGGCTTACGTTGGTTTGGGGCATGTTGAAAGGATGAGTATGGTTTGAGTGACCAAGCAAATATATTAAGGTAGTATGTATGTATGTATGTATGTATGTATGTATGTATGTATGTATGTATGTATGTATGTATGTATGTATGTATGTATACTATCTATCTATCTATCTATCTATCTATCTATCTAAATATATAGCTACACATTGTTATGTCAAGTTCTCAACAAAATCAAGGTGAAATCAGAGCTTAGCTTGTGTTGAAAGCATGACACAACAGCAATTTATAGCTATCTATTTAGATAGCTTCCTTTTGGAGGCAATCATGTACGACGACTGACGACTATTCAATCTGAAGAAAACAGGATGATAAAGGTGAATTTTAAGGAAATTAGAAATAATCAGGCTAAAGAGAGGAAACACATTGTAAATAATAGGGTAGGAGGGTTAAAGATCCCTATACAACACTGGCCCGAATTCGAAACTCCGTCATGAAAGCAAAGCATGGTAACACTGAGCCAACTGTGCCAGTTTGGGTCTGTTTCAAAGGTGACATGAATTAATGTGAGCGCTTACTCAGCAGTCACGCCACACTAGCGCTCCTGAGATATAGCAACTAACCAGTCTAAGAAACTATGCTAGCTCCTGGATTGTGTTGAGGTGCTGACCAATCACTCCCTATGTCTAAGCTATTGTGCAGTAGCCCCATGGCTTCTTTGGTAATGACTGACAGCTCACAACTGACAGTTGACGGCTTTGAAAAGCTACCAGACCAAATTATGTATCCCTACGCTGAACCATATGATCTGCAAAAAACATGTGTTTAGCAGCTGTCACTTCTGACAGTCAAAATTTAGGTATATACCTAAATGTTGACTGTCAGACGTCAGCTTTGAACTGTCAGTCAGCACCAAAGAAGCCATGGGGCTACTTTAGTCACCTACCTCCTACCTACCCCCAGATATCATTACGAGGAAGAATTCAATAAAATTATTATTTTCTCACTACAGTTTAGCTAGGCCTCAGCTCGTTATAGCATAGGAAGGTGCGATTGTGTCAATATGCTCCTCTTTTCATAACCTTGTAGCAAGGCCGCACAGGTGATCAAACACCACGAAAACTATCAGTCTTTGTTTCACTATAAATTTTAATAATCATTTAAAATATCACTGGACAAAACTTATTAGTGCCTGCTAGCTCACTAATGAAATACAAATCACTCGCATCACGACTATTTTAGCGCCATTCAAATAGTGTTATTTTATCTCACCAGGAATTCAAAATAAATGAACTCCAAAGTTAGTGGTTCCTTGTCCAGTCATGCCAAACGAAAGTAGTTGACCAGCCCTTTTTCTATGGTTCTTACTTACCAATCGACCTATCCAGTCACAAGGCCCCCCACCCCCACCCCCTAGTCCCCTGACCTTAATTCTTTGAACTTTTTTTTTGTAAGGGGATACTTAAATAGTTTAGTGTATTCGTCTCTAATAAATTATCTATCAGACTTAAAACAGCTAGTTGGAAGATGTTGTCAGACAATTTGAATGAAGTCAGGGATTTTTCAAAGAGAACGCAAAAGTCTGAATCTAAGATGTGAAATGTGTGTGTAAATGGAAGGATAGCAGGTAGAACATATTTCGTGATGATAACGAATTACATTTGTGCCATATTAGTAGGGTGCTGTTTTTGCAGGACAGAACCGTTTTTTAGGATGAGGTCAGTTTGTACTACAGAACAGGTGGTGGTAGTACATGCATGGGTTTCTAACCAAGTACTTCTTTTCGTAGGTATAGAAGATATTTTGAATTGAAAAGCGTTAATGCAAGCATCATCACCCTTGTGTTTATTCGACAAGATTTATTTACAAGTTGTCTTTGCCAAAAGTTATGTGCACGTGCAATGACAATTCAAGTTCCTATCTAATATAGAATGTATATATTCACATGAAAGGGAAGAAAGTACCTACGTCTTACTTTTTTACATAAGGTTTTCAAATATCTTTCTTGATATTATCTATTGTTTGTTCCTAGTGTTGTTTTGCTTTAAACGCTATATTTTCTTAGAAATGTTGTACTTAAATAATGTATGCGAACAAACGGATATCAAAACTATATCGAATTAGAATTTATAATTTCTTTTTGTACACTATCAAGATAACCATGACACTCCCAAACCAAATATTTCAACGAATAGATTTTTAAAACAATATTTGAAATGGCCTTTTTATCATCCCATAAATTGAGTGCACAAACGAACTAAATCCGTAAAAAACGCAATATTTGTAAAAGAGGGATCGTAAAATATGTGACAATAAACTACATATTATATTGTTACAAAAAATATTGGGGAAAAGAGCATCAGAGTTTAACAAAAAGCATGAACGAAATAATAAGCTGTTAAAGATAAAGATTGGCCCCGGCAATTACCTGCAAAATTTCATTTTTCTAATAGTTTGTGAAATTTTTAGTCCCCTATTTCTTGGAGCCAATATTAAAATTTAAAAATTTCATTATTTTATGATTATCTAGAGTGGTCTTTGCACATGATTGAAAATATTCTAATTCTCTACTACCCCTAGCAGTGTTTTTTTTATTAATTTTTCAAACTCTAGCCCACCCTCGTATTTTCCAAATTTTAACTATAAAATTAAAAAATCCATAATTTTCTAGTAGTCTGGGGTAAGCCATCTATCTTCCTGATAAATTTAAATTTTCTACCACAACAAAAGGTTTTTTTTTTAATTTTTGAAATTTCTATCACCCACTCTCCTCTCCCCCTCTGCCACTCAAGTGACCCTTTGTTTTTGGATTAAGTATTCATTTTCTTATACGCGTAGTTACTTAAGGTCGTCCCTTTACATGTAGGCTATGTAAATATTTCAATTTTCTACCATACGGGAAGTGTTTTATTCTCTTTTTCTTACCACCGCTTCTTACTACCCTTTCGGGTTATACGCTTTTTAATTTATTAGTTTAGGAAAAAAAAATTGGGGGGGCCCTTAAATCCCCTTTAAGTAATTAATTCTAAAATTTAAATGTTTGCAAAGTTTTTGGGGTGGCCTTTATAACTGCCTGATAACTTCCAATCTTCTACCACAGTGAAAAGTAGTTGTTTTCATAAATTTTGGACGTTTTGAAATCTCTAATCCATTTCATCAAACTTCACTGAGGAGATCCAAATAGTAAAAAATAAAGCTCTAAAAGGAAAACCTCTTCTCACTTTATGAGGTAATTGTATTATATTTGTAAGAAGGTACAGGAAAGGTTGAAGTTGAGTTGCGCGTTTCACAATCCCTCCTAATGAGTTCGATATAATGAAACCTAGGTCGGGGGATTTGGCGGTAGCGATCGATTTTCTTCAATGTCCAATGCCACTAGTGTAAAGTGTGAACTGTGTTCTTCTTTTCATTGTAAAAGCCATTTTGTGATCGTTCCTTTTATATGTTTCTATCCACCTTTCCTAGACATCCTTCCAAATATAATACAAATATTTAAAAATGTAAGTTTTGCTTGTTAAGGAAACAGAATTTTTCGACTAATATGAATACAAAACAACTATCACAAGATACAATTTCTCTTTGGATTTAAGATTGTATGAGAGGAAAAAATGGATCCTACATTAATTAGGAAAACATAACGATTGCTATTGTGGTTTAGGTCAGAATATTATAAAAATCCTCAATATTATTGGATATCAATAAAAAGAGCATAGCTTATACCGTAGCTTATGTCAGTCGGATGTCAAATTTGAATATGTTTTTGGTAAAGAGACAAACAGAGAGACCACATTTTAACTCTTATCATATTAGTTGAATGTTTGTTTGTATCCCTAAACACTCGTTGCTAAGGAGAAATATATTTAGTTGATCTTTCCAAACCCCTCGTTGCCGAGGGTACTTATATAGAAGATACAACGACAATTTTTGGGGCAGCAAATATCAAGTATATCTCTAGTAAAAACAAAGATTTAAATTTTCTTTACATAGTGAGATGAACCGTTCTTGAATATCTGTTAAGGATTTTCTTAAATTGTATTATAACATTTTTACTTCATTTAAAAATTTTTCTCATCAAATGTTAGTTAATTTGCCAGAACCGTTGAGATTACTTTATGTAGAAAATTAATCTCTTTCTTTCTACTGGAGAAATATGTGAATTATTTTGACGAAAGAAATCGTTTGCTATGAAAAACTACAAAAAAAAAAAGATATTTTCACGCGTACCCTCCCATCCCATCCTAAGCCCACAGGATGATGAATGCACAGTTCATGTTATCTCTTCAGTATTCACCTAGATAAAGGGTTGAGAAAGCGTTTATGACCCACTCTCAAATTCTTCTCCCCTCATGCAGACGATCAACCTTCTGGGTCAGAACCGATGATCCCAATCAACTAATTGGCATTGATCTAGCTCCTTATTTCTCATACATACAGAGAGCACATGCCCACTACCAGTTCATGACGTAATGTACTTGTCCACTACCGGTTCACTTGACGCAATGCACATGTCTAATATCAGTTCACTTGACGTGATGCTCAGGTCCACTACCAGTTCAATTGACGTAATGCGCAGGTCTAATACCAGTTCACTTAACGTAATGAGCAGGTCCACTACCAGTACAATTGACGCAATGCGCAGGTCTAATATCAGTTCAATTGACGTAATGCTCAGGTCCACTACCAGTTCAATTGTTGCAATGCGCAGGTCCACTACCAATTCAAATGAAGCTATGCGCTTTTCCACTATTAATTTACCTGACGTAATGCACATGGTTAATACCGGTTAACTTAAAGCATTTCATGTATCCGGTGAGCTAGAAAGAGAAAACGGTTACCCGCCGTTCCCCCAAGAATCCATATTCTCATTGCACCGCAACCCAAACAAGTTCTTGTCTAATAATATGAAATGAAGGAAAGGGAAGGTGGAGGGGAGAGGGGAACAGGTCGTTTCTGTTACGTCTCGAGGTAGAGGCAGGAAAGGTACTATGTGGCCTACTTAACCGAGTCATTGCCTGTCGTGGGTTTGTTACAGACTGCAGCAGTGAGCGGCAACAGACGCTCTCAGACAACTAGCGAGCAGTGAGCTAGTCTCTTCTTTGGACCTGTGCGTGGCGCCCACCAGCGTCCTAGCGCAGCACTAGCGCCCCGTCCAGACCGCCCAGCCGACCAATAGTGCTTACCGTGCTCTCACGTGTGGAAAAACAAAGTTTGAAAATGCTAAGCGTGGTGGTGGTCTTACGTTCGAGCTCGAGGAGAACAGATTGAATACGACAGTCTCGTTTGTCGCTGATGGATCTACAATCGAAACAAACATTTTCTTCTGATCTAGGACTAGATCATTTTATAAATATCGTCACCTTTTGTGTTTGAGTCTCGCATATAAACTATTCCCATCCTAATTAGAGTTGGCATAAAATTTAATTTTATTCGATGAAAGTTTTATTAATTTGTTATTTTGTTTAAAATAAACCCCGTGAAATATATTTTAGTTGGCCTCTGTAGAGTTTTGCGAGTCCAAGTTGTTGAAAGACCAGTTTCTTACAGCGGCTACTATCCTTGATGTCAGGTCGAGCAAGCCAGGGGGTTTGTCAGCTAACACCAGAAGTGAGCCCAGAGGGTGAAGCCAGTTTGAAGGTTATTCGTGATAGGTTTCTAGTCTTCTCTCTGACTTGCAGATCAGTGACTCTGTTCGTCTCTATTCTCTTGGCTTCCTTCTCGACAGCGGCCGTTTCGAACTCGAGCCAAGATTACGTGACGCTGTCCAAAAAAAAAAAGTATTTGTAAATATTATTCTCATTTAGATAATTTAACTCTACTACAATATTATTATTTTTTTTAGTGAATGTGTTTTTGGTACGAACCATTGAACAGTTTGGCGCTACATATATATTTTTTGTGAAGTGTACTTTTCGCGTATAGAAGCCTAGTACTCTGAAAGGAACATGGGGCTTCACAATCAGTACCTGAAAGTTGGCCAGTCTGCCAAGAATCGTTTGTTCGGGGTGTCGCCGATAAGGAAAACCCCTGCTGGAACGCAAGAGAGTACCTCACCCATCCAGATGCTCATCTCGGAGCAGGGCAAAGTCAACCATGGTGAGTTCTATTTTAAAATGTTTTAAAAGATACACCCCATAGTATTCCCCATATTTACTATGACCACCTCTTAATGTAGCCCATGGCTACTAAAATACATCACTTATACATCCCAAGTTTCCAAAGATACACCAAATAATACTCTCCATGGTTCCAAAGAGGCACTAATACTGTATCCCATAGTTCCAAAGATACGCTAATACTGTATACCCTAGTTCTGAAGAGACACTAATTCTGTATCCCATAGTTCCAAAGATACGCTAATACTGTATACCCTAGTTCTAAAGAGACACTAATACTGTATTTCATAGTTTCAAAGAGTCACTAATTTTGTATGCCATAATTCCAAAGGTACACTAATACTCTATCCCATAGTTAAAGAAATGCTAATACTATATCCAATAGTTCCAAAGAGACACTAATGCTGTATCCCATAGTTCTAAAGAGATATTAATTCTGTGTCCCATATTTCTAAAAGATACTAATACTGTATCCCCTAGTTTCAAAGAGACACTAATACTGTATTCCATATTTACAAACAGAAGCTAATATTGTATCCCCTAGTTTCAAAGAGACACTAATACTGTATTTCATAGTTTCAAAGAGACACTAATTTATTATCCCATAGTTCCAAAAACACACTAATTCTTTATCCCATAGTTCCAAAAATACACTAATAATGTACGCCATTCTAACATAGATACACCAATAATACATTCCAATGGTACAAAATGATGCCACTTAATACCCTGGTGTTTCCTAAACGACACCACTAAATATCTTACATTTTTTCTAAGAGACACCATCTATTATCGCCCGTATTTTCTTAGAAAAACCATTTATGATCTCTTATGTTTCCTAAAAGACACAATTTGTGTATTTCCTAATGTTATGAGGAAGTGTCATCAAATGTACACAATTAGATAATACTATTATTATCAACTACACGTTAACATGTTACCTCCATTTCCACCAAAACTCAGAAGAGAAAACTTTAATTATTTTTTTAGTTGATAATTTTAGTTTCAATCAATCGCTAGAATATTTTATTGTTCACAACCCCTCGAGATTTTGACAAAGCCTCATTATGTAGAACAATTTTGAAATTGTATTAAATTTGAGTTTTGATTACAAGGATCAACTATTTTTTAGAATAATATTGCCTTCAAATGTATATATTTTGTTAGTTATACCGGTACTTAAAATAGTTTCATATTGAAATTATATATTTTAAACTGTGAAGTTCTAAATTTAATAAGATTTAAAATAATAGTTAAATGATTATTGAGATTTTATTTTCATATAACTTTAATAATACTTTTGAATTACATGCATTCATATCGGAGGATTTGTAAACTAATTTGATTCTAACATCACATTTAGTAGATTTATTTGGTATAGTTTGTTCTTATTAGAGCAATATTTCTTCTACAGGAACCAAGTTTAGTTTTCGGTGTACACTAATGATACATTTTCTCTAAAAATTGGGTGAATAGCATTCGTCGGTATGATGTACCGTGCTGGATTTCCTGTCTGGACCTTTTTTTTTTGTACCGCATTTATCTGGACCAATAGACTGGTCAACCTTTTCCTAGTGAATAGTTTTTAAAGACTAGGCCTAGAACGTTCATGCGCTTAAAAACCGGAAATATGCATGAAACATCCACCTATAAACGTCAAAATGTTCTAAAATGTTAAGATATGAACTAAAAATTTAACTATGGCTTTTCCAAAATAAACCCTTCAAAGACTATAATTTGAAAATCTTGGAAAATTGTTTCAATAATAAATTATTTGCTAAAAATTAGTGTTGTGCTTGTAGGTATTTTTCCCTTCGAGTCGAGTTTGAGTAGAGTTTGAATGAAAACGAGTTTTTTTATTTAATTTTTTTAGTTCGAGTAGTATAGAGCAATATTTGTACAATAAATATTTAAGTCAAATTTATCCATACATAAGCCATTAATAAGTAAAACATAATTTGTTTAGGATTACATTTTTTTTTGTGAAAAAATTTATAATCACACAAATTCGAATTTTTAAATAAATTGAATTTAATAGTAGAATTTTTTGCAATCCAGTAAAAAAGGAAATATTGAGGGAGTCTATTTGCCATGAAATTATATACTAAAATTGAATAAAATCAATTAAACTATGAATTTTTGAGAATAAGATCGAGAATTTCGAGTACTCAAATTTTTAGACTCTTGTAAGAATCTTTGAGTTGAGTTCAAGCAGCTAATAAAACTCGACTCAAACCAGAAATTTTGAGTACTCACACACTCCTACTAAATATATCTATATCCTATACAAAAATTATATTTACACATAATCATTTAAAAAATCTTTAAATATGTGTTTATTGTAAAATGTAAAATACAAATTTTTTAGAGGAGAATCAAAAACATGTATTATGTATTTCTAACAATTCTTTAAAATATGTACTATAGGTCTTAAATATAGTTTAAATGTGTACTGAAACTAGAAAAGACCTAAATTTACAATTATATACAAAATAACAACAAAATTGTGCTTAGAACCGTTCAGAAAGTGTTGATCTTCTGTTCATCATTAAAGGGAAGTTTAGAATAAAAATACATGTCATAAACATATAATATGTCCTTTCTTCAAACCTCAAGACTTCTGAGCAGTTAAGTTGTCAGCACTGTTTTAACATGGAAACTACCACTTTTGTGCATTATAGACAAAACCTAAACAGATAATATGGTTTTATATGAAACGTAATAATAACCCAATTTAAAAGAAACTCGTTATTGATATACCGTCTTATCTGAGACTCATCTTTATTAAGTCGTCTTAGATTGTATTTATTCGTGATCTTGTATTATTGGGAATACTTCAAATTTTTTTATATTTTGCTACACCCGGTATTACTATCTGTTCAGGTTATACGCATATATGATAACTACTCTGATGGGGTAGGAATAAGGAAGGAGTCATTTTAGAGGTAATGTACCCATATTTTCGTGGGAGGAGAGTGGGAAACTATTTAGGAAAAACCACCCTCAGTAGACTCGACAAGGATTCGAGTCCCGATCTCCCCGTCATCAGCAGGCCAGTCTAACACGAACGTGACGCCCTAGACCATTCGGCTACTGAAGTGGGTTATTGCCAAATTTACGTTGTAATTACATCTAAACAAATCTTTAAGGATAACCGGTTTTATAAAAAGGACAACTACTTTTTGCCATAAAATTGGTATTTTCCGTTTTAAGATCACTAGAGGTGAAATTAACCAATAAAAAGGTGAGCAGTTTTGGACGGTATCCTCATGGGAACATCTCAAATGAAAACCACAATAAAACGTAAATTAACAATCAAGTTTTTTTACGTAAGTTGGGGGAGGGGGTTAAGCGTATGCATTTATTTTTGTTGTTGTTGAAGGTTTTGAAAATATTTCTAGCGGAACTCCCCCAGGAAAAGTTATATTTCTACTCCAAATATAGCACATAACCATATCATTAGCTAGTATGATGCCCAGTTTGGCTAGTGCACGTTTTCAAACCCCAATTATATCAGACTTAGATGAATTGATCAGGGGAAACAAACACATTATCAATCCATTTCTCTCGACTTGAAAATCGATTCTTTTTGCCATCACACTTTAATTAAATAGTCATAAATTAGTAATTAGCATGTATATATATTTTTTAAGATCGCTAGACCTTCGTTTTAAGATTCCGTCTCACTTCACGGATTGAATCTAAATGAGCTAAGTAATACAGCTCTAGCCAGACACAGTATCATTTTACACAGTAGATTTTTCTGTTTTCTACTTGAAAAAATAGTGGAATAGAGGCCGGAATAGATCAATCTTTCCATATGTTTTTAAATAGAACCATATTTAACAATTGTTATTTTAAATCAAAAAACAATAAAACTCTTCAAGTGAAGAATACATAGCACTTCGTTATGTTTTCTGGTTCGAGCTTTCTCTTATATTTAATTTCCTGGTTAGTCGGCCGTGAGATGGACTCTACAAGTCGTGACTGCTACCACACTAAGGTGAAAGAAAAGGAATTTGAATCCCGATGCGAGCATATTTTTTTCCTCTATTCTTTTACATATAATACTTATTTACTCTAAGTAATTAGGAGCTTGAAAGTTCATTGCCGCACCTACAAAAGTAAGCCACCTATCCCTATCTTAAGCTAGTTCTATCCAGTAAACCTCATACCACCCTATCTCTATCTTGAGATAATTCTATTTATTTCATCTTATTACACCTTATCTCTATATTGAGCCAGTTCTATCTAGTCCATCTCATTACACCCTATCCCTATCTTGAGGTATTTTCTATCCAGTCCACCTCACTACACCCTATCACTATCTTTAGCTAGTTCTATCTGGTCCACCTAATTACACCCTATCACTATCTTTAGCTAGTTCTATCCAGTTCACCTCATTTCACCCTCTTTCAGGCCATTATAATGTTATCCTCCCATCTACGTCTAGATCTTCCCAATGGTCTCTTTTCATTGTGTTTGCCAGTCAATACCCTGACCACAGTTCTAGATTCTTCCATTCGCAATAGATGTCCTGCCCACCGCAGTCTACAAGAATCCATCTTAAAGGCAATTATCGAAATATTAGAAATTTTCTAAAATTTATATTAAGTACGCTACCTTTAAGTTGATTAATTTTAGAAAAATCAACATAGATAATTATTTGTCATGTAAAATAGTCTGCAAATAACGATTTTGAGCAAAATAGCTAGAAATATTTTCAAAAATTTCAGTTTAAAAAAATTCAGTCATCAATAATCCACTATTAAACTATTTTTTTAAAGAAAAACATATAAATACAATTATTTATGCTGTAACAATCTTAACAGATACCCATTTTAAACCAAATTGTTAAGAACTTTTTTAAAATATTTTACTTTTTGAAAAATAAATTTAAATAAATGTTTCTCTGAAAAACAACAAAAACAGTTTTATTTTTAATGTCAAACACTCTCTAGATATACATTTTAAACAAAATCGTTAGATCCAGTTTAGAAAAAATTTTAACAAAAAAAAATCTCTCATCCTTAATTTTAGGGCTTGGGTCAATATAAAAAAATATAAACTTTATCTAAGAAAATCTAAATATCGATCTTGGACAAAATCCATCAAACTGTTTTGGATCCATGGCCAGGGACAGACCGATTATTGTAAAATCCACTTTTTTGGGTTTGGACACACATAAAACGTAAAGATTTATCATAATCTCGAGGTCTAAAATTTTCACGATTGCAATACTTTATTTTGATATGAGAAGGTAAAAAGGATTAGGTTCAATCTCTATTTGTAACTGTCCTTGTTCAAGATCATCCCTTCACTGATTTGATAAAGCAATCGTGGCGTTACGAGAAACCTCAAGTCTGATTGAACCCAAATATGTTGATTGGAAATGTCTGGGTTCAAACCCATGTCCATTGCCCATTAGTTCGACCTCGTTAACCCCCCGGGGGGACGCTATTAACCCACATTAGGTGAGGAAAATTGAGGGCTTAGGAAAGTAGGCTAGGAACGGTTCTGGTGTTGCCATTTCCAGCTTCTTGCAATCTAATAGATGTTACGTCATGACGAGGATTAGCTCAGAACTTGACGAGAAATCGAAGAAGTAGCGTATATTGGTGTCCAATAGATTATGGTGGTGTGTTATAGTGTGCTACAGAGTGTGTTGGTGTGTTCTTATGTGCTCCAAGTGTGTTGGTGTGGACTAGAGTGTGATAACACGCTTCGGTGGCCACATGGTCTAAGGCGTTACTTTTGTTATAGACTGGACTGCCGATGATATGGAGATCACTGTTTGAGTCCCGGTCGGGTGTACTGAGAACGAATTTTTCCTAAATGGCTTTCAACTCTCCCTCAACGCAAATGCAGATACACTTTCTTTAAATTCAACCTTTCTCATCCTTAACTAATTATGATATAATAATATCACGCGTCTGTGCTATATCATCCGTAGCCCATTAGTGGAAGGATTAGCCAGTACTAATGTACCTTTGTCCAGGGGATGCCCGAATGTACTAATCGTACATCCTTTCCGTGGAGGCTCTTTCCATGTCCGGATGAGATGAGATGATGGTGATAGCAAGTATGAGGGTGTGGAACCAGTGGAACTTAAGACTAACTATCCAAACCCTGGTAAAAGTGGAGGTAGTTCCCCTTTCGGGAAAACTACCCAAGGTACCAGCTGGGAATCGAACCCGGGACTCCTAGACTCTTAGCCAGGTCCACTAATCACTACACCAAGGGACCGGTTATCCCGAACTCATTAATATAATTAGTACATGTGCGTACAAACCGAAAAGGTAGTAAGACGCGGTGCTAAAAAGAAAAAAATATATATCTCCTTCATCAATATAAGTCGTATATAACCCGCCTCGGTGGCGTAGTTAGCTAACGCAATAGTTTCGTGCTGAGCTAGATTGACGAGGACAGGGAGATCGATGTTCGAATCTCGCTCGGGTGAACTGGGGGTGATTTTTCCTAAATGGTTTTCCACTCTCCCTCCACGCAAATGAGGGTATACTTCCTATAAATATAACCTTACCAATCCCTTAAACCATTAGCGTAATTAGTACACAAGCGTATAACACGAACAGTTAGTAAATCGCGGTGTTGAAAAAATATATTAATTCTTCTTAGCGCAAGTTCTAATCAACACAGATGGAGTGAGGACGCGCCAAACTGAAATAAAATAAAAATTAAGAGCAACATTTTGTTTGAGGTTGGATAGTTCCTAGTAATCACTTGTAAAGAAACTCTTTATTTGAGTCTGTAAAGTTTGGCATTTTTTAATGTTAGTGGTCTTAATAGTCCCCGAATCGAGGTCTTGTAACTGCTATGTCATCCTAGAACCGTTTGTGTATGTATTTTATTATTTATAGATGGAATCTCTTAAGCCAAGTTCACACTTGTTTCATATCCTTGCAAAGCCGTACAAGGAAAGGCATGGTTGGGGGGAAGCGGGTCTCCGGAACCCTATCGGTAATTTTATGAGGGGGTCCAAATATATGTATGAAATTATTTATTGGATAAAGGTATATTAAAATTTTCTAGTGGACCCCCCTTAGAAAATTAGCTTTAAGGTATATGCCCTTGCATCCTTGTATCGTATTCCCCACACCAGTGATGCGTGACCTTTTTGTGGGTGCGACCCCAATGAAAAACCATTTTATTTAGAAGACCCCATCCCACCATGTAAATAAAATAAACATTTTCTTCCTACTTACTCCTTTTACACTTTTCGGTTACGATGAATTTTTTCGAGCTCTATAAATGTTTCCAAGGCTGTCAAATGCATAAAGGCAAAGTCATTTTACTGACCATAAAATTAGCTCACAGGATAACAAGGCCTGCATATTACCTAACAGTTTTATATTTGTATCTTCTACGTCATCAAGAGGGTTGCTCACCACTGTCCTACACGATCAGGGCTGAAGCGGGTAACGATACAAACGGACGCGGTGGAGACCAAATATCAGCAGATCGGACATATTTTTTTAGCACCGCGTCTTACTACCCGTTCGGGTTATACGCCTATGTACTAATTACACTAATGGGTTAGGGATCAGTAAGGTTTAATTTAAAGGAAGTGCACCCGCGGGTAGATCCGATCTTCAATACGTCTCGATCTTTGATGTGACCCATAGTTTCCATCATTCGTATGTTGTAACGGAGTAATAAGAGAACTGAAATCTCCCTTAGTGGCCGAATGGTCTAAGGCGTCAATCTCGTGGGAGATCGGGGTTAAATCCCGATCGGGTTTGTATAGGATGGTTTTCCCTAAATGGTTTCTCACCCTCTTTCAACATGAATGTATGTAGATTTCTTTTAAAATGCTTCCTTCCTCATCGCTACCCCATTAGAGTAATTATCATATACACTTATAACCTGAACAGGTAGTAAGACGGGGAGATAAAAAACTTAATAAGGATCTTAATTTATAGTAATTTTAATAATAATAATAATAATAATAATAATACTTGTATATAAAATAATTTTAATTAATTACAGTAATAAACAGAGGACTTTTACGAAAAACAACCAATTATTGGGATTAACGAATTTGTAATTTGAATACAAAAAGTCACAATTAAATTAATAAATATACACATAGGCTAGAATGTTTTAATATTAATAGAAAAAATATGTATTTTAATACAAATACTTGGCTATCCAGTAACATAATTACTGGTGGGTTTATGTTTTAAGCCACTTGTTTTTCTGCACATTAGAGCTAAGTTGAAAGAGTTATTGATTAGGTCATGTAGGTAGGAGATAGCGCGAGTAAGGTGTTAATCAGTCATTCTTTACAACATAAAGGTATTGGTTTCAATATTTTTTTTATTATTTTACATGCGGAGGTGGGGGCTCAATCACCCTAGATCCACCACTGCTAGGATCTGATACAAGTGTAGACCCGGCTTTAAACGCGCCTCTGGATTCTCACCACAGAATTATTCCACGCTTCAAGCCCGGTCAAGTGGCTCGTAGGAGGTGTTGTCTCTTAAGATCCTCTAGAGGCTTAGGTTGCATAAACACTTGAATCTTTAGAACGCGACCACATGCTCTGTTTGTATTAGAAAAGGAAGTATCGAGTTTCCTTCCAGATTTATTGTTGATCCATCAGTAAAGAGAAAGAAAGGGAGTGTCTTTGCATTTTGTTTCGTCATGTGGCTTGTTTTCAATGTACGTACATTTTGTGGAAGAGTAAAAAAAAAAAGTTTTGTTTCAAGAATGCATTCAAGCGTTTCAACATGCATGTTAGAAAGATTATATAAAAATATTAGTTCAATTAAAAAAAAAATTTTGAATGGATTTTTTTTTATCACAGCATCTTACTACAAGTTCAGGCTATACGCACATATGATAATTACTCTAATGGGGTAGGGATGGATAAGGGAGCATTTTATAGGTAGTCTACCTGCATTTGCGTGGAAGGAGAGTGGGAAACGATATAGGGAAAAACTATCCTCGGTAGACCCGACCGTGATTCGAACCTTGATCTCCCCGCTATCGGCAAGCCAGTCTAATACTAGAGAATGTCTTAGACAATTCAGCCACTGAAGCGGATAAATAGAACTATGAGTTTCTCTCAGTTGTGTCGGCGACCCTTATGCAGTCGAAGGTCTTGAAACTTTTTCCTATCAATAAATACAGGCCATAATTCAAATTAGAAAATGTTTGAAAATATAAACAACGCTTCTACTTCAACTTCCATCCAGTGAAGCTCGCAGTAAACAGCATGGATTCTCCCCCCCCCCTCCCCTCCTATTATTTAAAATTGGTCTTAGGTCCACTGCGCACTGGGCGACCAGCCGCTGTGATCTTTTAGACACCGGCGACTTGCTCCGCGACCAAGGAAGCATCAGTCATTGTCCAAATGATTGCCTGCACGCCGCTCGCTATCCCAGTGGTCACCACGGCCAAAAGGTTGCGGCAGTCAGTGCTCGCTGTCCCATTTACCACAAGCATTCTCGCTGGTCACTGGTCGCGCGGCTGGTCGCCCAGTGCGCGGTGGCCCTTACTGGTGCGTTTTACGCAAAGTCTATAAAGGACTCTAGTGCCCGTTTCGCTGCCGATAAAATGGAAAATTACAGTTATACAAAATTACGCTCAAAGCAGAAAACTTATAGAACTATGGTTTTATATTTTCAATTTTTATATATCAGAAGTGTTTAATGTGAACTTTCTGAACAGACTTTTTTATATCAGCGCAAGATTTATAAACTACACTTAATTTATAACAGACACAACACTCAGCCCCTGTGAAAGGAGAAACCCACATTTCACCAATTAATTATACATTTTCCGACCATGTCAGGAATCGAACCTGGGACCCTTAGCTCAGTAGACAGACACGCTACTGACTGAGCTAAGTTGTCGGACTGTTGTTTTATAAATATTCCTTTGACAATAGTGAAATTGAGACCAGTTTTATATATATATATATATATATATATATATATATTAACTATGGTTGTGACGTCTAGTATGAGCTGAGCTACCTATCTAGGTCAGCTGTTATCCGTGGGATGAGATGGGCTCTTAATCTCGGTGTTAAGAAATGAGACAGGTATTTAAAGGGAAATACATCAGCAGTTTTATATAAAAATAATGGATCACAACTTGTGGAAAAAAGTATCTTCCAGTTCCCTTGTTCCGGATTAAACCCAGGCCATCTTGGTAATATGATTATAATTATTTAGCACCGCGTCTTACTACCCGTTCGGGCTATACGCTTAAGTACTAATTACACTAATAGATTAGGAATTGGGAAGGTATAATTTACAGTAAGTGTATCCGAATTTGGGTGGAGGTAGATTGGCAAACTATTTAGGAAAAAATTACCTTCAATGAATCCATTCAGGGTTTTAACCCCGAATCCCCCGTTTTCAGAAAACCAAACTAGATGACCTTGACCTTTAGTCCACGTGTCCGTCAATGTGGTTCTGTATAACTCTAAAGTCGGGTTGGTTTCAATGGTTTTAAGGGTCCTTTGACCCCAAATGGTATTACTTTTGATTGGGAACGCATTTATTGTGAATGTAAAATCAATAGTACTCAACCCACTTTCTCACTACGTCAAGTATAAAATGCCCACATGATAGGTAAAGAAAACAAATAACCTCCAAGCCAAAAGATCGATACATGAACGATCCTGACTAGAACCAAGGTCGATCATTCAAAAGGAACATAATCATGACTAACTACAAATATCTCTTAAATAGGACAACCTTGTTTGCTTTTCACTTTGCTCTTTGAGCTGAAGAATAGAACCGTTTCTAATAACCTAGTCCCCGTGTGGAATGGCAACAGTAAGTAGGGCCACCACAACGAGACCGACACGAAGATACTGGTGGAGGAAAGAGTGGTCTTTTCCGGACAGTTATGTTGGTCTCCTCTATCA
Source organism: Timema bartmani (assembly GCA_902151455.1). Lineage (NCBI taxonomy): Eukaryota > Metazoa > Arthropoda > Insecta > Phasmatodea > Timematidae > Timema > Timema bartmani. The sequence goes on from CABFWB010000854.1 coordinate 64,557, forward strand.
CGACCAGGAGAACAAAACTGTTCACTCTTTAATTGACAACTCTCACGTACAGTTAGAGTGATATACTTCGCTCTACTATGAGCTTGTAGTGGTGTGGTCAGTGTTCCCACCTTGCTGCAATATCATCAACAACAACAATGACCAGTCATTCCTGATAGTCTCCGTTTCTCTATGTCCCTCTTCCCACCTTGATGCAGTATCATCAACAACAACAATGACCAGTCATTCCTGATAGTCTCCGTTTCTCTATGTCCCTCTTCCCACCTTGATGCAATATCATCAACAACAATGACCAGTCATTCATGATAGTCTCCGTTTCTCTATGTCCCTCTTCCCACCTTGATGCAATATCATCAACAACAACGACCATTCACTCATGCTAGTTCCCGTGGTCGAGTGGTCACTCAAAATGGCTATATGTTTAGAATCCCCACGTACCATTCTGATTGTCTGCACATTTATCTTTTTAACTTGAGTGAAATTGTTCTAACTCCCTCAAAGCCAACTCCCATCATTATTCCCCCTCCTCATTCTGTTCTCTTAAGACCACTAACTTTTTTTATATATATTATCAGCACCAGCACTTTATCGCACAAATCAACAAATCATGGCTATTAACGGTGCGCAAATAAAAGGCGAAAACAAAAACTGGTTGCAAGGATGTGGCGTGTGTAGAAATCTAGCTCCAAGGTCTAGGAGGATGGGGTCATTTCAAGGTAGAAGCCAGTCTACAATGACATGTTCCCTCTCATTAGCGGCCATACGCACCGGACCAATATGACAGCCAGCCACCTATTTGAATATATATATTATAACATTCATGAAAGAAAGAAATGTGCAAACGTTTTATTTCAAGTGGTACTAATTAAAAGTTTAATTGGTTACGATTATTTATTTAAGATTATCACGTTTTGTTAGGTTGTATAAAAAAATTTAAAATGCTTTTAGTCTGCACTCTGGCCTTGACATCTTTTTTAAAAAAAATAATATGTACAAGTAGTAATAAATAAATGTTCAAAGCTAAATATCTGGTCTTCTTTAATTTGTTTGAGTTTAGTCGTTGGAAAATGACGAATGCAAACTGACGTTAAATTTATGTATGTGTGCTCCCTTTAAAATATTTAGCAATTTTTTTTAACAAATTAAGAATACGCATTATTTTTAATTTAGTAATAATGTTTCGATATACTGTCATTGTTATTAGAGCCCTTAATTGGTCACCAAGCGGGGTTAAACTAAAAACATTTTTTTTAAGCTTGATGCTTGACTTTCCAACTTTGAGACACACGCACACACATTTTATCATATTTTTTTCTTACAAATTATGTAAAATAAATGGATCTCAATCTAATACTACCCATTAAATACTAAGATCCTTGTTCAAAATATTATGTTTCATCTGAACATTAATATTGAGTCGGCATTTTCATTGCTTCACAGAGTAAAATAGATACAACTATTTTCTAAATGATTTGTTAAATATTTGTGAAAAGTCTGACACCTTAGTTCAGTTGTTGGCCTGTCTGTCTACAGAGATAAGGGTCTCAGGTTCCCGAAAAATGAATTATTTGTGGAATATGGGTTTCCCCTTTCACAGTGATGAATTAACGGCCGGGGGCTGGATGTTGTGTCTGTTCTACTCTTAAGTTAGTTTATAAGGTGTTTGCTGATATAATCAGTCGGTTCAGAAAGTGCAGGTTAAATACCTCAAATAATTGACAATGAAAAAAAAATTAAAAGATTATGCACAGGTCTATTTACAAGAGGGTTATTCATTCTGTGTTAAATAATTAACATTTTGAGTGGACATCGACTTTATAAAAAAACCTGCTCTCTTCTTACATTAACTGCTCATATAAATCTCGTGGTCATAACCTCCTGACCTAGAGTCCCGGGTTCGATTCCCGGGTTCGATTCCCGGCTGGTACTGGGGGATTTTCCTCGAAAGGGAATTAGTTGCCATGATCACCAGGTTTTGGTTAATTAGGCTTAAAGTCATGTTAAGATTTTCATTGTCTCCACCCCGTAATACTCAATATTACAATCACCTCATCTTATCGGGACATGGAAAGAGCCTCCGCGAAAAGGATGTACGATTAGAACATTCGGGCGTCCTCTGGACAATGGTATATCAGTACTGGCTAGTCTTCCTACTAAATGAGCTACAGATTGACGTAGCCCAGACATGCTATTATTATTAATTGCACATATAAACGTGTTTAATTAATATAATACATTCTGATCTTGTCCAAAACATTTTTATGTGTGTGACACAGCCACGTGATTAATCATATTCGAGACACAAAGTTCCTCAAGTAAGTTTTAAGTTGGCATAGATAACTAAAAATATTCTCACCTTGCAGGATGAGCTTGCACTTTGGAGTGCTAGTGTCAGCATAAATGAAGCAAGGTCAATCTATTAGAGCATGTAATGTACGTGTAAGGTAACTGGAATCTTGCAAGTAAAATATTTAAACAGATTAGTCAGTTTTATTTTATTTTGATAGGGACTTTCCCTTGCCCTGACCAGACACGCCCATAAAATGTCTAATAAAACAATCTATATTTCAATGAATGTACTGTACAATTCAACTACGGAGAGTAAGTTATGATACCAACAGTATTTAAACAGGACTAACAATTTTTTGGAGTAAAAACAAACCAGCCTCTAACTTAATTAACTCGAATAAGTTGTAATAACTTTCTTTACGACTAACGGTCTGATAGGTTTATGTGGTTTTACTTCTGGAAATTCACCATCGTCTGTGCAGACAGCTTACACACATACTAGTCTTCCCCTTAAACAATTACATCACACTACTCAACGCAGATCTTACTGCAGTAAACTGTTTCGGTGGCCGCATGGTCTAAGAATTCACTCTCGTGTTAGACTAGACCACCGTTGACAGGGAGATCGGAATTAGAATCCCAGTTGGGTGTACTGAGGGTGTTTTTTTTTCCTAAATGGCTTACCACACTCGCTCCACGCAAATTCGGGTACACTTTCTCTAAAGTCAACCTTCCTCATCCCTGTCTCACTAGCGTAATTAGTACATATGCTTATAACCTGACCCGGTAGTAAAACGTGGTGCTAAAAAAAATGCAGTATATTGATGAGAAGATGATTATGGCATGGTTAGTAACCTTGAAGAATTTCATTGTGTTATTCAAGGTTAAACTCAATTGAAATCATTCATCATTCCTGCATCCTTTAAATATACATAATAATGTAATTTATTTTTGTGTCTGTTGACAAAATTCTGTGTCTACATATAAACGATACTTTCACTTGGTCCAACCAAGAAATTCGTATCTGTAAAAAGGTTATATTGTCCTTGCATTCATTGAAGCAGCTTGAGAACTTTAGTCCTGTTGCTTTTAAAAGAATTGAACTCCCCCCCCCCCCCCCCCC
>CABFWB010000854.1:68046-87401 GCA_902151455.1 Timema bartmani
TAGCCCGCGTTCTCTTTTAACATCACAAAAATGTAACTCCCCCCCCCCCCCTCTATTTCTGACTTGCTAGGGAAGATAAAAGCTGCCCTAACCCATGCCCGAGTAAGTCAGGTTGCACAATATTTTAACGGGCTTAGGAACAGTTCATTGTCCTAGCAAGTTCAATTCACTTGCAATTGTTTGATTAATTCCTGTTAATAGACGACTGCCAATCAACTTGCCAACCTCTGGCAACTGATTCATCTCCAGGTCTTCTTGTTGCACTAGGGTGGAGGTCATGATCTTTTGAGTTAATTACCCACCCTATACTGGAGACTTGGACTCAAGTCCTAGTTGTTCCAAGATTATCTTCGCGCGGACGTGCTAAACGTCAGACAACTCTCAGTTTAGCCCTGCAGGGGTAGTTTGAATACACTTTGGAACGGTCCTGATTGGACAAGAGTCTTTAATAATTTCAAAGGAAATTTCCATAGCAACACCGTCTAGACCAAGGATGTGCAAACTTACTTACAGTGGAGCAGAGTAAAAAAACACAATAATATATTTACATGAATCAGTTTAAATATATTAACATAACAATCATAAATATCTTAGTGGCTTGGTATGTGCTTAAGTTCGTTCAGAAGATGTATATGATTAAGTGTGAGATGATTTAGGCTGTGAGGAGGTGATTCTCAAGAGAGAAGACAGATGCTCATACGTAAGTCGGTATCTAAGATTGTTTTTCTTGAGTTTCATGGTAGAAAACACTTGTTCGCCAGAATATGAGGATGCAAACATTTCCATATATTTTTGGGCATGATTTACCAAGTTTTTATGTGTTAATTTGTCATTGTTTTATAAAAATCCAGTTTTGTTGTGTTTTAAAAGCTTGCTTCACAACGCCAAACATTTTAATTATTTATCCCACGGGCCGTATTGAACACACCGGTGGGCCATAGTTTACTCATTCCTGGTCCAGACCAACTGTGACTACCATCAATTTAAATAACTACTATAGTTACACCCTTTAGAATCAGCTTTATCTACCAGCAATTTAAATAGCTACCATAGCTACACCCTTTATAATAAGTTGTAGCTACCAGCAATTTAAATAACTACAGTATTACACAATCTAGATTCTAGAATCATCTATATCTACCAGTAAAAGAGCTGAGCTACACCCGCTATAGCCATTTGTAGGTTATGACTATCAGATATTTAAAGAACTACTATTGTTCAATCACCAGCACTAACCACCAGAAATCAAAGAGCTATCACAGCTAAATTATATATATACATCACTGGATATTATAAATTTAATGAACTCCCATTGTATTACTGCATTTCGTCAGCAACGTCCATCAGCGAAGAACTAACATAGTATTACTGACTAAAGCTAGTACTAGCTAGTAGCGATTAAAAAACTATCATAGTATTATCGTCTACTGCCAAACAATTAATATGGGGACAATAGATACAAAATAAATTTATTGAAGAATTGCTATTGAATTTCTATTGTCTATACAAAACTAAATATTATTATATTATCATGCAGAACACAACTCCGGTGAAATCAGTATTAACCTAAGCAGCCTAAACAATGTTTGTTTTGACGACCGTGAAGGGGTTATCAAAAGTGATTGCTTTATTTTATGTCAAATATCAGACTCAACCAATCCTTGTCTTCATTTTAAAAAAAGTATTGCTTTCTAAATGTTTTGCACTAGCCAGTATGTTATATCTATTAAAATTCTTCAAAGCAGGATAGTAATAAAATGAAGTGACTCTATTCTATGTATATACTATTTCGTGCCTAAATGCCCTAAATACTCAGCCATCCTGGATAATTCAAAAAATCAGAAGCCATTACTTCTTTATTTGAGAAAAAGAAGATTTATAAAAAGTATCATGCAAGAACACAGCTCCCAAATTTATATATTATTGTTTGGAGTGTTGATGGAAAAAATAATTAAGAAGTAACATACAAGTATACACTCCCCGAACTTATATCTTCTTTGGTGTGTCGATACATAGAAGAATTGAGATGGACATTTTGCCAGTAATGTTTAAATATTTAGGAAACGACGGTTAATCTGTTTCCTTTTCCTATGGGTGGGAGTGAGTGTCAATAAGATGATGAAATAGGAAGGAGAAACAAAGAATCTTCGTGAGCCTTCTTCACAGTTTGAATTTGTAACGTTCCCATTGGCGTGAATCCAAACAAGATGAAGAAGGTTAGGGATATAATGGCCGGTAAGTAGCGGTCCAAGCGCGGTGTTAAATAGTTTTGTGCCGAGCAAACCGGAGAGGCTCATATGAAAATAATTGTGAAAGAACTTTGTTTATAATGTAGTACAAATAATCTTTGATTAAGAAATCAATTTTATATTCAAACTCGCTTTGGTCGTGGGGGGCTCTACCCCCAAACAACCCAGAGAGTTTTCTTTACAAGTGGATGTAAACTAATGTAATTACAGCATTGTTTTGAATGTAACAACTTAAAGTTACCGGTATTGTATTGTATATACCACACCGACTTTAAAATTGCTCCGCCGTTTTGAATTTTTTTTTTTCAGGGGTTAAAAATTTTTTTTTTTTTAATTTTCCCGTTGGTTACAGGCTAGAAGCTATAAGTTTGCCCAATTTCAAGTTTCTAGCTCATCTGGAAGTGGACAAACATTAATGTCAGTGAGTGAGTGAGTGAGTGAGCCAGCCATGTGGCTTTATAGTAGTATAATAATTGTAATTTACTTAATCAGGTGTAATTTGTTAAGTAATTAGTCTTAATTTTTTAAATCAACAGTACAAGGTGTAATGCACAATGTATTAAACATCAATGAGCCCACAACGCAATAAAATCTAATCAATTAATATCTACACAATGCTATCACTATTTTAGCGGCCAAAAACAAGATAAAGAAATTGATCGTAACAGAGTCAAGAAATGACATAAAAGAAAACATACTTATATCTTGTTTGGCGAGTCAATAAACATAGTAATTAATAAGTAACATAAATTATCCGCGCTTACATCTTGTTTGGCGTGTCGAGAAACAAAACATTTAAGAAGTAACACGCAAGCATACAGTTTACTCGCCACGCTTTTGTCCTATTTGGTGTGTCGATAAACAAAAAATTAAGACGTAATACACAAACATACATTATCCGCACTTATATCTTGTTTGGAATGTCAATGAAACAAAATATTTAAGACGTAGCAAGCAAGAATACATTCACCGCACATTTGTATTATTTGATGTGTCGATAAATAGAAAAATTAATAAGTGACAAAAAAATCACAGTCCTCGCCCTTACATCTTGTTTGATTTGTTGAGAAACCAAATAATTGATAAGTAACACGCAAGCATACATTCGCTGCGCTTATATCTTGTTTGGTGTGTTGAGAAATAGAAGAGTTAATAAGTAACACGCAAGCATACAGTCTCCGTGCTAAGATCTTGTTTGGTGTGTTGAGAAATAGAAGAGATCAGAAGAAACAGGTTGTTCATGACATTGTGAAATATCAAGCTTAGATACAATTGTAGGGGGACATGACACAGAAAACACTAACAATCATTTACTTCGTTACAAGCAGCCACGGGAAACAACTTTGATGAAACAGAGCGGTTAGTATTCTAGTTCACACCCTGGACAGTTGAATTTTAGTCATATCTTTGATAGTTGAAGGTTAGTCAGCTCTTTGAACATTTGGTAGTTATTTCATCCTCTTGGCGTTTAGTGGTTGTTCAGCTCCCTGTAAAGTTGAAGGGTAGTCAGTCCTCTGGACATTTGGTGGTTGTTCAGCTCTCTGGGGCAGTTAAAGGGTAGTCAGTTCTCTGGACATTTGGTGGTTATTCAGCTACCTGGACAGTTGAAGGGTAGTCAGTCCTCTGGCCATTTAGGTGGTTATTCAGCTCTCTGGGGCAGTTAAAGGTTTTTCCGCCATCTAGCCATTTGGTGGTCATCTTTCTGGACAATATCTAAGGTTGTTATTATCTTTCTACCTTATGCTTCTGCTACACAGTATATGTGATTGCTTTTATATTGTTTACGCCGTGTTATTGTTTTATTTAACGTATTTAACAAGTACTTTATGAACCAAATGATTATATCACCACATGAGAATTTCTATTAGCGAGAGCGAAAGGGCTTACCAATTTTGCCTGGAAAGGTATTTTCACATACATTCCAGGGTTCTTTTATATGCCACAATCGACTTGGGAGCGACGGACCTACTTCCCTTCCGGAGGAAGTTGTGCTACGAATTTTTATCACTAGAGAAAAATCCGTTGACGCCGGATGGGTTTGAACCCACGAACATAGTATCCTGAGGTGAGCAATTTCCCCCAAGACCACCACGGTCAACTCTACCCTGAGTTGTTACACCGTGTCTGTGATTGTTATTAAATATTTGAATTATTATTATTACTATTATTATCACCGCGTCTTACTACTCGTTCGGGTTATACGCAAACTATTTGTAATATTATTAAGTTACGTACAAATAAAAAAATATTGGTAGTCACTTGGTCAAAGACGTCAGGTTCGCAATAAACTATCAAGATGAGGCTGATTCTATCCGCGTGCCTACTGGTGTGGATTTTTCATTCCTACCTCACAGATGAATCCAACTTTTAAACCACACATTAAGATGTATTTACTATCTTTACTGTATCTTTGCTTTATTTAAATTGTTATTTAGTTTAAATTTTCCTTTTAATATAATTTATATATTTAATTAAATTAGGTTTCTATTATGGACTTAGTTTCTAATAATATTTTTAAGTTAGAGCTTCTTTAAAACAATATTAATGGTAATAATATTAATTTTTTAAAAGTATTATTATAGTGATAATAATAATAATAATAATAATTTTATAACTTATTATTATAGTAATAATAATAATAATAATAATAATAGCTTTTATAAATTATTATTGTTATGATTATATTTATAAATTATTATTATTATTATTATTATTATTATTATTATTGTTGTTGTTGTTGTTGTTGTTGTTATTATTATTATTATTATTATTATTATTATTATTATTATTATTATTATTATTATTATATCCTAAATACTTAGATACTTGTTCAATATGTATGGCACTAGAAAAACATGGACAGTTTGCATTAAGTAAACATCTACAAGGTAATCTGGTATATAATTAGAATGAATTAGAATTTCAATGTAACTCGTTGCCATCAACTTAAACGTCCATTAATTGGACTTTCAAGTTCGTGTCGGGAGTATTATTTCCCTGACCTTAGGACGTGAAGAACACAATTTTGGAAGAAAGGCCGAATTGCCTTAATTATCAATACAAAAACATGTAATTGTTTCCAGCAGTAAGATTAATTGAATGAAGAGTACCGAGTGGCAGGTCATAACAATGGTATCTAGAATATAAAATAAAATTCCAGAACATTAGTTGAATAGTCCACTTCGGTGGCCACATCGTCTAACGCAATACTCTCGCAGTAGACTAGACTGCCAATGAGAGGGAGATCAAGGTTCGAATCTCGATCGGGTGTACTGAGGGTGGTTTTACCTAAATAATTTTTTCCAATCTTCCTCAACGCAAATGTGGATACACTTCCCCTGAATATAACCTTCCTAATATCTAAAACAATTAGCCCAATTAGTATATAAGCGTATAAACCGAACGGGTAGTAATACGAGGTGCTAAAAAAAGTTAGTTGATTATTAATACAGGTGGTATAATGAGGTTGACTGGATGGAACTAGCTCAAGTTAGGGATAGGGTAAAATGAGGTGGACTGGATATAACTAGCTCGAGATAGAGATAGGGTGTAATGAGTTGGACTGGATAGAACTAGCTCGAGATAGGGATAGGGTGTGATGAGTTGGGCTGGATAGAACTAGCTCGAGATAGAGATAGGGTATAATGAGTTGGACTGGATAGAACTAGCTCGAGATAGGGATAGGGTGTAATGAGGTGGACTAGCTAGAACTAGCTATAAATAGAGATAGGGTGTAATGAGGTGGACTAGATAGAACTAGTTCGAGATAGGGATAGGGTGTAATGAGGTGGACTAGCTATAACTAGCTCAGGAGTCAGGATAAGGATAGGTGGCGTATCCCTATTTTTGTAAATGGAGATCCTAGTGCCATAGAGTAAGTTAGTAAGAGGCATAAGAATTTTGAAGCCAAGTCATCTCATATAAATCTCTTAGCCCCGGTTTAACCTTTAGAGTATAAAAATCGTATATCTTGACTGACAAACCCCAAGTCCTCCACAAGTCTCTACTATGTTGACCTAATGTGAACGAGTGTCGGAGCATGACGGCAGTGAAATGATGTGAGGTACACAAATTCGCTTTCTAGCGTCGGTAGAGCAAATTTTTAAGTGGAACTAGAAGAAAGCGACGCTTTCCTACGCTCGATTTGACCTAGCGAGCCTTATTTTACCTTGACAGCACGCAATCCTAAAAACCAACCAACCTTGTGATTAACAACAACAATTTCTCTCAATGGATAACTTCAGAGTGAATATGGTTTGTATTATGTTTTATTGTGCTAGATTCGACCAGTTACTCTTGGAATCATTCGAAGATCTGTCAAATTGGAGTAATTTAATTTTGCATTCTTATGTTCAAACTAGGTCAGTTTATTGTGTCAGCCTGAGCTTAGCTCTAGAAGAAAACAGACTTTTATAATTATTATGATTTATGACTTTGCACTAACTCAACGTGGGTGACCCCCGGAATACTGGACTCGACGTGGTGTCGTGCCGCCGATGCTGTCTTTAAAAACATAACTAAAATTATAGTAATTTTTACCAAAATTTTGACGTGAATACGTCTTTAAATTTGCTACCATACGGGGGCAATCCAAAAAACCTAATGATAACAAAATCGGGGGATACAGTTTGGTATTGTAGTTTCGAATCTTTCCTCTACATACAAAATTAAATTATACCACTGGATAGCCAAAGGATCAAATAATTCATTACGATAAGCGAGAACAGTGACGCATCGCGCGCGGTTGAGGGGGAAGCGCCGCCATTTTGAGGTTATTTTGCTGCGTATCGAGATTTGCAATTAGTATAACTTTTGACTCGGAGAAGCTACGATGTTCGTTTGAGTTTTAATCGTCAGCTGTCATCAAAATCTATCGATTGTATATAAAACATTAGTTTTTATCCTAAATACATAAATAAAAATATTTTATTTAAAAAATATAACCCGTTACATAAACGTATTCACGTACAACACACGGCCGTGTCCATGAGACAGCCACACCCCATTTTTTTTTGTTATTTTATTATGCATATTTGATATTATATTAACTTTATTTATCATAGTGCGACTTGTGTCACTCTTTGTATTAGCCGGCAAGATTTGGTTAACCTAACAATTTTTTATTTTTAAAAATTATGATGGGGTTGAGATTCAAGATTTATTTGGTCCTAAATTAGTCCGAGCACACAATTTTTATTTATTTTATTTGTTTGTGGTATTTAACGTGATTTATCTGAAACTATTTATTAAATAAGTGCATGAGAATTTCTAGTAGCGAGAGCTAAAGGGCCTACCCATTTTGCCAGGAAAAGTATTTTCACATACCTTCTAGTGTTATTTTACGTACCACAACACCCGCCTCGGTGGCGTAGTTAGCTAACGCACCAGTCGTGTTGAGCTTGACTGCCGAGGACGGGGAGATCCAGATTCGAATCTCGGTCGGGTGAACTGAGGGTGATTTTTCCTAAATGGTTTTCCACTCTCCCTCCACGCAAATGCGGGTTCACTTCCTCTAAATTCAACCTTCCCAATTCCTAACCCATTAGTGTAATTAGTACGGTACTTAAGCGTATAACCCGAACGGGTAGTAAGACGCGGTGCTAAGTATACATACCACAATAGACATGGGAGCAACGGCTTAACTTCCCCTCCGAAGGAAGTTGTGCCACGGATTTTTATCGCTCTAGAAAATCCAATGACCTCGGCTGGGTTTGAACCCAAGAAAATCGGGTCCAGACAAGCACCTCACCCCAAGACCACCGAGGTTGACCTGAATACAAGAAAGTCGAAGTTATTTACATGTGCAATACGATACATTTATAACTACTTCTGTCAAGCGCTTGGAAGAAGAAATAAATAATGTTTTGGTTTACCGTTTGATGAGGACATTACTAACTTAACTTTATAAATACTACGAACTGCAAGTCACTACGACCGACCTCCAGTTACATCCTTTCAACTTCTGACCGATAGAACTGTACTTTACGTATCGTTTTACTACCTTTCTGTGCTCTCAACTTTACCTACTCTTGTGGGGAAGAGATGAGGAAAGTAGAATTCAGAAAAAATGTACCCACATGTCATGCCTAGAATCAAACCTGGGACTCTTAGCTCAATGGCCAGACATGCTACTGACTGAGATAAGGTGTCAGACTGTCAAAACGTTGCTTGCCGGAAATAATATTGGCTAATACCTTCTGATATGACAATGAAATGCAAGAAAGATTCAGGAAGTGAGCTGATGTCATTCATTACATAACGTATTTTTTTGTGCATTGCGTTTTACTATCCTTTAAAACTATCCGCATATATATGTTACACCCTACTAGTGAAACTGTCTATTTCACAAATTGGGCAAAATTCTGTCCATTTTCTTGAACTGGCCTCTTCATTTGATAATTTCACGAACTGGGCAAAAGTTGAATTACATGAATTCTTGCCCATTACATGAACTAGAAGTTACAAGCTCAACTTAAATTCGTTTTTTGATATGAATCATAAGCTAATCCAACTTAACTTAGCCCAACCTTCCATTTTAAAACGAATAAAACCCGCCTCAGTGGCGTAGCTAGCTAACACGCTAGTTTCATGTTGAGCTAGACTGCCGAGGACGAGGAGATTGAAGTTAAAATCTCACTCGGGTGAACTGGGGTGGTTTTCTACTCTCCCTCCGCGCAAATTCGGGCTCACTTCCTTTAAATTCAACCTTCACAATTCCTAACGCATTAGCGTAAATAATACTTAAGCGTATAACCCGAACGGTTAGTAAGACGCGTTGCAAAGTATTTTTATTAAAACGATTAAAGATTTGGACCAAACCGGTTTGTTGCTTTTCCATTCCTCGGACTGGGCAAAAACTCGCCAGGTTCATGAAATCGACAGCATAAACATTAACCAACTCATGAACCGGACGAGTTTTTGTCCCGTCTGCGAAATGGACAAGCAAAGAAGCCTGTTCGTGGAATGGGCAGAAATTTTCCATTTAATGAAATGGCCAATTTCCCTTTTGGGGTGTAACATTTTATATACTAATGGGGCATGGATGAGGAAGGTAGAATTCAGAGAAAATATATATGCATTTGTGTGACCGAGGAAGGAGGGAACCATTTTGACACAAAACTACCTTCAGTAAACACGAAAGAGAGTCGAACCTAAGTCTCCTATCACCAACAGTTCATTCCAATGCGAGAGTGACACGTAAAACCATGATACCAGTGCTGCAGGTAGATAACATTGAAATTGTCTGGAAATTACAATAAGTGATGAGATGTTACATTGTAATGCTTTGATACATTGGTATAAAGCAGGAGATGGCTTGCACAAATAACTGGCCCCATGGTGTAGTGGCCAGTGCCCCTTTCTAAGATCCCAGGGGTCCCGGGTTCGATTCCCATCTGATACCTTGGCTATTTTTCCAGAAAGGGTTTGGTTAGTTAGGCTTAAGTTAGGTTTAAATTGTTTCCACTGGTTCCACACCCTCATACTCACTATCAATCATCTCATCGGGACATAGAAAGAGCCCTCATGGAAATAATGTTCTATTAGTACATTCGGGTGTCCCCTGGGCAACGGGACATTAGTACTGGCTAATCTTTCCACAAACTGGGTTATGATTGTTGTAGCCCAGACGCGCAATAGTATTATATTACTTGCACAAATGCCTGAATTTATTTGATTCTATAGGAAGTACTAACTTTGTGGCACAACCTCTGCTTACTTTAAGTATCACAATATAGCCTACTCTAGTACTATGTAGAGAAGTACTAACATAATGACTTTCCCTGTCCAATACAAGTGTCTCAATATATTCTGATACTATGTGGAGAAGTACTAACATAATGACTTTCCCTGTCAAACACAAGTGTCTCAATATACTCTGGTATTATGTGGAAAAGTACTAACATAATGACTTCCCCTGTCCAATACAAGTGTCTCAATATACTCTGGTATTATGTGGAAAAGTACTAACATAATGACTTTCCCTGTCAAATACAAGTGTCTCAATATACTCTGGTATTATGTGGAAAAGTACTAACATAATGACTTTCCCTGTCAAATACAAGTTTCTCAATATACTCTGGTACTATGTGGAGAAGTACTAATATAATGACTTTCCCTGTCCAATACAAGTGTCTCATAATAGGCCTACTCTTGTATTATTTGGAGAAGTACTATATTCAAAATACTATCATTTGTGAATACAAAAGTTATGTAGTTAATGAAATCCTTGACCTGGCTTTGTGAAGTACGATTCGAATCAAGCCATTAAACAAATGAAATAAATCTATCTACTACAAACTATTTTAAGCTAGTTTTTATTGGTTGTTTTAAAAATTGTTTTAAAATAAAAGCTTGAAAGTAATGACCCTAAGAAATAATTATATCCAACAGGTTTTTTTCATAAGAAAATAATATTTATGAATGGTAAGAAAACGAGGAAATGGGCAATTCCTTTTTTTTTATTAAACCTGTTTTGAAACCGCACCAAATATGTTTGATAGAAATTGTGCAAATGCCAAGCGAGTTTAGGCTAGTTACCATTTGACATTTAGCTCAAATTATAAGGCTTCAGGGGTCGCTAGCTTATGTATAGTTAAAAGTGTCTGTAATAGGTTTAATATTAAGTACGTTGTGAGGACATAATAGACGCTACTTGATACTCAGCACACAAAATACGAGAGTGTAAACAGTTTGTCAAGTGCAAAAGCTAATACAGGAAAGTGAAGGGCTCTTACCTTATACTTAACACGTTAGTTCATTGAGGAATAGGCCTTGTGCGCACATTTCGAAGCCACAAACCATTTCTATTTATTTATTTTGGTTCTCTAGGTCAATTGTTGATTAATTACCCAGAGCTAGCTTTAGTGCAACGCTCACTGATGTTCACACGTGGGATTATTAGTTTTAGAATTAACTTGGAGTCGACTCACCTCGGTGACGTCACTCTTACAATAAACTAGACTACTGATGATGGGAAGATCGGGGATTGATCCTGGTCGGGTGTACTGAGGGTGGTTTTCCACTTTCCCTCCACGCAAATGTGGGTACACTTCCTCTAAATTCAATCTTCCTAATCCCTAACACCTTAGAGTAATTAGTAAATAGATGTACAACCCGAACGTGCAGTAAGACGTGGTGCTAAAATAAATAAAATAAGAAACTTGGAGTCACTTTCACTTCACTGGGAGTGAAACCAGAGTCTTTCAGAAGGGAATGTTTGATCAGTGTCAGAAACTCAAACTCATTCATGATCTTGGTTATTACTGAGGCCTTCAGCGGTATTTATTATAATAAAACTTAATAAAAAAAACCTAAATAAACAACATTAATTCTAATTACTTGTTCCCTTGTATTCTGGCTGACTGATTGACTAGTTTGCTGACTGACTGACAGACTAACGCATTAGCTTGTCAGCTGACTTGCTGATGTCATATTTGCTTACTCTATGTCTGATTGACTGACTAAATGTAATAATGACAGATTGACTTAACAGCTTACTATCTGAGTTGCTGACAATTTGATTTATTAACCAGATGACTGACTGATTGGTTGACTTACTTGCTGCCTTCCCGATTGTATGGTTGAATTACTAAATTGCTGTCTGACTTTCTGATTAACTGCCTGCCTTACTAGCGTGTTTCTTGACTGACCTGCTTAGTAATTGGATAATTGAATTACCGACTGTATACTTACTGTCTAAATTTTTCAATCATATATAAACTTATAATTTGTTGATATTTTACACAATTAGTGTTGACATATTAATCATTCAAAAGTCAATCATCTGGTAAAGTGTTAGTGATATTTCTTAGGAAAACTATTGATATGCTCAAGATGTTCTAAGTATTTGAACATGAATAAATCGTTTGCATCAAGAACATCAAATTTTTAAATAAATTATTTTTTAATTATATAGGTTTAAGAATGTTTCATATCATATAAATATTAATACTATTGGCATTTAAGTCTTACTTTACCCTTACTTCTGTAGTTTGTTAGTTTTCTAGCCATGATATGAAACAACTGGGGATTTTAAAAGTTTAAGTTAATCAAGTAACTGATACAGTTTGAACCTTTTTACTTTCTCTCTATCTTACAGGTAGAGAAAGTATGGTGATCGTCAAAAAAATCGAACTCGAGATTTTGATGAATTTTGACGTTTCATGACTTCCTGAATCCGAAAAAGTGGTTTTTGAATTTCCGTCTGTCTGTCTGTCTGTCTGTCTGTCCCTCCAACTAGAGCCTAAACTATTTTACCGATTGAGCTGAAACTTGATATCTAGGGTTTTCATAGGGTTGCCCCGAGGGGTTTTTGGAATTGGATATCTACCCCTAAAATTAAGGGTAGTTTACTGAAGGGAAAAAAGAGAAAAAGTCGATTTTCTCAAAATCGGCTCTAACGATTTTGATTAAATTTCATTTATGAACATTAATAAATATTCCAAACAAAATGGCTACTCTCAATATTTCGGCAAAATGGCTTTAAGGGCTCCGGTCTGATGCGTAAATTAACATTTTTTATAATAGCTCCGAAACTATTTGAGATATGAAATTACTTAGCATTACAAATATGTATATATATTTATAATACAAATATTTTATTCGAAACATATTTTTATAAAATCAATAATTTTCAATCTATACGCAATTATATATATATTTTTAGCTTTTTGGACATTAAAGCTTAAGTATTGCGATCGTAAAAAAAACTAACCTGAAATGTTGATGGATTTCGACGTCTCATGACCCCCCGAACCCTAAAAAATAGTCTTTGCAATGCCGTCTGTCTGTGTGTCTATTAAAACTTAAAATTAAGGGTAGTTTACTGAAGGGCAAAAAGAGAAAAAGTCGATTTTCTCAAAATCGGCTCTAACGATTTTGATTAAATTTCATTTATGAACATTAATAAATATTCCAAACAAAATGGCTACTCTCAATATTTCGGCAAAATGGCTTTAAGGGCTCCGGTCTGATGCGTAAATTAACATTTTTTATAATAGCTCCGAAACTATTTGAGATATGAAATTACTTAGCATTACAAATATGTATATATATTTATAATACAAATATTTTATTCGAAACATATTTTTATAAAATCAATAATTTTCAATCTATACGCAATTATATATATATTTTTAACTTTTTGGACATTAAAGCTTAAGTATTGCGATCGTAAAAAAAACTAACCTGAAATGTTGATGGATGTCGACGTCTCATGACCCCCCGAACCCTAAAAAATAGTCTTTGCAATGCCGTCTGTCTGTGTGTCTATTAAAACTTAAAATTAAGGGTAGTTTACTGAAGGGCAAAAAGAGAAAAAGTCGATTTTCTCAAAATCGGCTCTAACGATTTTGATTAAATTTCATTTATGAACATTAATAAATATTCCAAACAAAATGGCTACTCTCAATATTTCGGCAAAATGGCTTTAAGGGCTCCGGTCTGATGCGTAAATTAACATTTTTTATAATAGCTCCGAAACTATTTGAGATATGAAATTACTTAGCATTACAAATATGTATATATATTTATAATACAGATATTTTATCCGAAACATATTTTTATAAAATCAATAACTTTCAATCTATACGCAATTATATGAATTTTTTTAACTTTTTGGACATTAAAGTTTAAGTATTGCGACCGTAAAAAAAAACTAACCTGAAATGTTGATGGATGTCGACGTCTCATGACCCCCCGAACCCTAAAAAATAGTCTTTGCAATGCCGTCTGTCTGTGTGTCTATAAAAACTTAAAATTAAGGGTAGTTTACTGAAGGGCGAAAAGAGAAAAATTTGGTTTTCTCAAAATCTGCTCAAACGATTTTGATTAAAATTCGTATCTAGGCGTTGATTAAGATTATAAATAAACTGGCTATTTTCATTTTCCTATGAAAATGATTTTTAGGGTACTTTACAGAAGCGTTAATTTCCGTATCTCCACAACTATTGGAGAAACTAAACAACTTATCATTGCAAAATTGTAGGACTATTAGAAATAAAAAACTTTTATTTGACATATATTTTTATAAAAGCAGCAGTTTCTGAGATATTTGCAAATATATTAATACAATTTTGTGAGCTTTAGTTGTAAACATATACTACTTAAGTCTTAACGCAATAATTCTCCAATGCCATAGAGTAATTAAATATAAGTATCTAAAAAAGTATGTTATTTTTCCTTAAATCTCTTAGGAGAAATGTTTGCATAGCAATGATCTATCTCCATTTTAGACTCAATAGTCAATATTTACATTTTTTATTGGTCAAAATGTATAAATGAATAATTAAATATCAATGCGATGACTTGAAGATCTGCAACACCTTATAAAATGTTAAAATTTTAACCAGAAATCGAAATTTTAATACGAAGTGTTGACCCTTGTGGAAGACATTAAACTGTTTGAAATGCTCTTAGGTGGACAAAGATGCGCCTCTTTTCTCATTGATTATATATCATTGTATATTATTTTATGCGTGCTCTTATGTGGAGTGGTGATGATACAATGTACATTATTCCGTTCAGAAATCTTACGAGTTTATAGAAAGAGAGAGAAAGTCTGTGCGGTGCGCCGTACCATTTATTTTAATTCATGATAATATTGTACGTAGCCATGTTGTTGATTAAGAGAGAGAAAAAAATAGGACCGCACCTTACTACACGTTCGGGTTATATGCTTATTTACTAATTACGCTAATGGTTTTAGGGATTATGGAGGATATGTTCATGTGAAGTGTACCCGCATTTGCATGGAGGAAGAGTGGGGAAAACCTTTTGAATAAACCACTCTCAATACAACCGATCAAGATTCAAACCTCGATCTCCCCATCATCGGCAGTCTAGTCTACCGCGAGAGTATCACCTTAGACCACGTGGCTACCGAAGCGTGTGATTTTTATAAATCCATGTGAGTTTAATCTTAGTAAAAACTCTACAATATGCGTTAAAATTGAACATCCGTTAAGGTTATTGAAGTGGAGAGTAGAGCTTATTCGCTGACTGGTCTATATTAGACAAGAATATTTAACATGGATATTTGATGAGCATTGTAATTCATCAACTTAAAGTTTTCGCGCGCTTTCCCGTTACGACACGTCATCGAATAGCAAAACAAAACATTTATTCTGCACAAGAAATATTTCCGAGCGATGTGGGAGGGTATGCGCAAACATCTAACTATTCTTTTTGAAATTGGATCATCAAGACACATCCGAACAATAGAAAATACACACAAATATTCACAAAGGCACCCACTTTGTCGTTGTGCCCAAAATGGTTGAAATCCCACAACCTTGACGTGTCGTGTCGTGCTTCAGGATGTTATATCACTAATTATCTTCCGAGCTATCATAAGCTAGATGGAAGAATTGGGAAGATACGTTCGTAATTTTGAAAGACAACTAACTATACCTCAGTTTTATCTTTTGTGGTGCTGAGTGACAGCTCACAGCTGACTTCTGACGGCTTTGAAAAGCTACCAGACCAAATTATGTATGCCTACGCCGAACCATATGATCTGCAAAAAACATGTCTTTAGCAGTTGTCACTTCTGACAGTCAAAATTTAGGTATATACCTAAATGTTGACTGTCAGAAGTCAGCTGTGAACTGTCAGTCAGCACCAAAGAAGCCATGGGGCTACTGTAGAATATTCAGGTAATTAGAGTTGAAGAGCCTATATACATGTAAGGCGTTTACCCATTTCTAGAGTACAGCTTGATTCACACGTTCGCTAAGAATTGAGAGCAGAATCTGGTTGAGTGGTGAAGCAATTCACACGGTAGAAGGAATGCATGTTGACCCATAATGCTTTGCAAGGAAAATTAAAAACAGCTGATTTACGATATATTTTATTTCCTAATGCATAAACAAATCTAATATAACAATGAATGTTACCAAATTATTGTATTGTGTCGTGAAACAAGTTAAAATAACACAAGAACGACACAGGCGCATTCCATTCAACTAGTTGTTTCAAAATCCTCTCACTACAGTAGATGCAGTTGTCTGCTTGTATATTACTTTTTAGCCACATGTGCGTGTTGAGTAGGCTGGTTGGGAAATTTGATTGGCTCTCTTAAGGTGATGCTGTACAAAAAAAGGAAAGCTGAAGTTATTTCAAGTCGCGCCAATGAGGCTGAAATCTTCTGATGGGCTTAGAGCCCGTTACGTGGTTACATTTTTGCTACGCTCTTGTTTTTCGGCCAATGTGTGAATCCGTAGTAATGTATATATAGCCTGAAAGAAAGCATTTAATCACAACTCTAACATCTTAATACAGCAGCCATAGTTTCCAAATAAGATAGCATGTTTGTTAGTCGTTGTGGCTGAAATCTGTATGGGTGTCAAGATCCTATTATCCTTGAATGAGGATTACTTTGGGGATAGAAGAGGGGGAACTTAGCCGGTTCTATTAACATTCCAATATTTTTATCGTCAGCATAAGGTGAAGTAGCGCTAAATCAAATTTATTAGTTGAAACCCGTATTCTCTCAAATAGGTGGTTTTACTCATTAGATTAATGTATTCATAAAATCCTCTTAATTTAAAGACTGGTTGTACAAAAGTCTTCCAGTCTCTAACCCCCAAAGAGACGATGAGCCTACAAACAGCCGATTTGAGGTGACTTTGGGAATTGTGTAAGAGCTCTCCACCCTTTTTTTTCACCCCAAATTGGAGAATTAACCAACTAACCCGTTTTGGTGACCGCATGGTCTAAGGCACTAATCTCGCAATAGACTGGACTGCTGATGACCGATGACGGGGAGATTGGGGTACAATCCCAGTCAAGTGTACTGAGAATGTTTTTTTCCTGAATGCCTTACCACTTTCTCTCCACGCAAATGTAGGTACACTTCTTATAAATGCAACCTTCCTCATTCCAAATCCATTAGCGTAATTTGTACATAAGCGTATAACCCGAATGGATAGTAAAATGCGGTGCTAAAAAAAATTGTATAACCCAAACGGGTAGTAAGACGTGGTGTTAAAAAAAACTATCAAATCCAGTAGTTGACTCTTCACTGAATTGGATAGCAAAACAGGTTATAGGTAGAGATGAAAATTTTCCCCAGTGGCGGCTTGCGGTGGAGGATTAAATTGCGGAGGTGGCACCTAGAGCCTGTTGTACTTCAAAATATAGTGTGTTGGGGGACGAGGGGGAAGGGGGAACGCTAATGGAGGAGGGGTGGATAGGAAGCACGATGGATAGGGAGGGGGACAAATGTCAGGCCCACCTTAAATTATTTTAGTTGACTTATTGATGATAAAAAATGTAATTATGATTTATGAACATAACGGGTCTAAAAAGTCTCGCATTCATTTGTTTCTTCTCTAGTTTTTTTAGCACCACGTCTTACTACCCGTTCGGGTCTATACGCCTATGCACTAATTACGCTAATGGCTTAGGGATAAGGAAGGTTGCATTTACAGTAATTGCACCCGCATTTGTGTGGAGAGTGAGTGAGTGGAAAACCATTTAGAAAAAAACCTCCCTCATTGCACCCGAATTGAACCCCGGTCTCCCTGTCATCGGCAGTCTAGTCTTTTGCGAGAGTAGCGCGTTGGACCTTGCGGCCACCGAAGCAAGTGTTTCTTACTACTACTACTATTATTAGTACTACTATTATCCCTACCACTAATTATTATTAATGTTATTATTATTATCCATTTGATAAGTTGAAATTAATCGTCAGGAAATAATAATTGAAAATTTTCCGTTTTGGAGAATTTTCCGGAAAAAATATAGGGAACATTTTCCAAAACAGAAAATTTTCCGTCTCACTTCTCTAGCTATAGGTTTTAGTACCAGCTAAAATGGGAAAATATTATCCTTAAGTAGGTGGTTTTGATTCGGAAAGTCAACAATATATAATGGAATTTTAAAAATCCAATTAGTGATAGTAATATGGGGCGGTAATCCTATGTTCTTCCTGTAAAGGTAACTAACCATCACGGTCCTATATCGGGGGTGCTATGGACACATCTGGAGAAGGGAATTGTCTGGATGCATAGAAAACTGCCACTAGCATAAGGAGAAAACTCCATAGTGACCTAATCTATAGTCTTGGAGACAAAAGATTTGATTTCTCAACGAGGCAGCAACCTTTTCTACAATAATGTATTACTAAAACTAATAATTACTTAAAATAGGGCTGGTAATCTGATTCTAACAGAATTTGTGTTGAGGAGCTAGAAAATTTGGTCACCCCTTCGTTCGCACCAGTGGGCATGTAAACAGAGGCTTCAGTATCGTCTTGTCTGATCTAGTTTTCCCAGGTGGATGACCACATGTGAGTATGGGAGAACCGGGAGATCGTAGACCCACCCTAACCCCCCAGATGTGTGTTTAAATGTTGATATAACATTCATAGAGATCACGTGAGAATTATTTTGAATTTTGAGACCCCCTCATTAAGAAATTTTTCCTAAATGGTATCCCCCTCTCCTATCACGTAAATTCAGATACATTTCCATTGAATTCTACCTTTCTCTTCCTTATTTAAATAGTAGTTCTGTGAAGAGTACACCTATCTCATTCCACGTTCTTATCTTTTATAAGATCTTAGTTTTTTTATTTCGAGTTAAAATTTAGCCTATAAATATTCCTTGGATTTGTAGTTGATATTTTTCCTTTGGGATCAAGTTAGGCAAAACATATGACTATTATATTCAATAGTACATTATAGTAATAGAAAATAACCATTATCCACATGGCTTGAGAAGTTAGTCTTGAAATAAATGTCGAATATAAAAAATATCCCCCTGGATACTCGATATATTGCTTATAATTATGTATTAAAATCACTTGAGATGAACTATTAAATTAAAAACCTTTGAGCGACCACCATATTGAAACGGATAACCATATTTAAAAACTACATAAATACATCATTCGGCCTAAGTTCAAAGATTTTTTTCCCTCTCAAATGTCATTAAAAATTGTCCACGCATTTGTCATTTATCACGTAACAAAGATCTGGACAGAGAGACGAAATGCCAAATGTTCAAGTTAAAACAGAACTTCGCTTCTCTCGGTCAATCAGTCTGAAAATGCGAACAGCCCTGGTGGGAAGTGAGACGCGGAATCTGAATGACTTTGCCCCCG
>CABFWB010000854.1:87445-115981 GCA_902151455.1 Timema bartmani
TACTCCTCCCACTAACCTCTTGTATTTCCTTCTCGGCCTACACTTCCCAATGGAAATGTAATCTTAACGTTCACGTCCGTAAGGTGGCGATTAAACACAAACGAAACACAAGTATTTCCGGTTCCTTACAACATTAAGTGTGCGCGCTCACACGTGGCCGATATCATACGACACGGCCCAGCTAGGACTGCATGTCAAGATTACGTGTCGTGCTGTGCCGTGTCTCACCTTTTCGTGCAGTGTCGGGCGATTATCTTAAACCTTCTAAATATAAGAATATATGTATATATACATATGTTGGCTTCGCTTATAAACTGAACATAATCTCGTTGTGTGAATGAGAACCTGACAAAGCTTAACAACCTTGGATGAGACTAGTCTTCATTTCCATTATTTATAAAAACAAAACAAACAAAAAAAGATTAGGTGTTCGATTGGTCTAAGGCAGGGATGGCGAAACTATGGCACGCGTAGCCATGGGTGGCTCGTGAACACGATTTGGATGGTACACTGACACGAAAAAAATAAACATCAAATAAAAAAGATCCATCGTGGTATAATGTTGCTAAGTCGATAATATTTTGACATACGTGTCTTCAAAATATATTATTTTCACTTTTTATTTGTCAGTAAAACTTCTACGAAACACCATGACACTCTGTTAAGGGTTGGAGGTCGTGCAGCTGTGCCATGCAATATACCTTCATATTTTAATTGCAATTAATTGTTGGAACGGGATATCTAAGAAATGTATGTGGAAAAGTTCGTATGGACAGTCAGTAATGAATGGGCGCTGAAGGAGTGCGGTTTGAAAGGGAACACAATAGGTAAATATGAAAGAAGCGTCTTACGTTGGTTTGCACATGTTGAGAGGATGAATGTAGATTAAGTGACGAAGCCAATAAATGAAGGTAGAATGTGTGGATCAAAAGTTATGGGGTAGGCGATGAAATACGTGGTTTAATGTTGTAGATAAATGTGGGGAAAATATAAACATTAAGAGTTTTAAGAATAAAAGAGCATGTATGACTCGGTGTATGGATGTTGTTGGAGCGAAGGGAGTATGCAAGGATAGGGAAGTGTGGAGAAAGTTAGTGAGGATGGATTAAGTACGGAGTTGTTGTGATTTGAGCTATATACACAGTTTATTGCCTAACCAGTAAGGGAACAGTGTGATTAAGTATGTATGTATGTCTTTTTAGAAGCTCTTGCAATAATTGTTGACAAAATATGTCATTGTAATTCTATGATGGGTACATACTAACAACACATGTCTCATCTAGAGTCCATTGAGACAACACGGCTCAGTGATCATAAAAAAACGTAAATAAGAGATGACACACTAGACTAGTTCAAATAATTTCAACTAATCCATGGCACACTGGTCGGAAATGGTCAGTCATCTCTGGTCTAAGGCATCACTCTCGCAACATTTTATTTATTTGAGGTATTTAACGAGCAATTTCTGAACCGACTGATTATATCAGCACACGAGAATGTCTATGAGCGAAAGCGAAACGGTTTACCAATTTTTCCGGGAAAGGTATTTTCACATATCTTTCAGGGTTATTTTACATGCCACAATCGACAAGGGAACGACGGCTTTACTTCCCCTCCGAATGAAGTTGTACTACGGATTTTTATTGCTCAAGAAAATTCCGTCAACCCGCGCTGGGTTTGATCACATGATCATGGGGTTCTGAGGCAAGCACTTCACCCCAAGACCACTGAGATATACCTGCTGCAAGAGACTAGACTGCCGATAGCGAGAAAATGAGGGTTCAAATACCAGTCGGGTATACCAAGGGTGTTTATTTCCTAAATGGTTTTCCACTTTCCCTCCCCGCAAATGCGAGTATACTTGCTATAAATCCAACATCCTCATCCCTAACAAATAAGCGTAGTTAGACCTAGTATTCTACTTGTGCGTATAAAAAAAAATATTTTAAAAATCTCCATATCTTGTAATTCAGCCAGGCATGTAAACACATTAGGGGGATGAGGAAGGTAGATTTCAGATTCAATGCACTCGCATTGGTATGGAAGAAAATTAAAGGAAAAAACAGACTTGGTACACCCGATCAAGATTTGAGCCCCAGCCTACCCGTCCATCACCAGCAAACCAGACTCTACAAGCCTGACATTTAGTCTACGTGCCCACCGATACGAGTCATTTACATAAATAATAGCTATGTTATCGTTTCTTCCTCTGTTTCAGCATGATGGTACAGGAGGTTGGGGATAAATAGTACACTAATAAAATTCCCATTCCAATGATTAAAATGTTGGGGGAAAAATCACCCCCAAAGATAAAGCAGGTCGTGATTGAACGCCTGTAAATATTTTCAAAATCATATTTTAATATAACAACAATAAGAAGCAAAATAATTTATTAGTTGGGGCATGTTTTTAGAAGGGAGAAGGCAATTATAAAACAAGTGTACCTAGGAAAACCAGAGGGAAGAAGGCCACTGGGGAGACCAAGCTCAGATGGAATGATGGTGTAAGGAGTGACCTAAGAGTTCTGGATGTAAATGAGATTACTGCTGTCGACAGGAAATCGTGAAAGAGGCTAATTTACTATAACTATTAGAGGTATTTAACTTGCACTTTCTGAACCGATTGATTATATCAGCACACAACAAACTAACTTATATCTAGAACAGACACAACACCCAGCGCCCGACCGTTAATTCATCAATATTAAAGAGGAAACCCACATTTCATAAAAAAAAATTTTGCTATGCCAGTAATCGAACCCGGAACCCTTAGCACAATAAACAGACACGCTACCGACTGAGCTAAGGTTTTTGACAAAGAGGCTAAAGAGCGAGGCTATGAACCGACTGCCAACTAGGTATAGGTATATGATAAATCTATAAAAAAAAAAAATTGTAAATCAAGTTTTAGCTAGTTTGGCTAGTGGTTTAAGTGTGTGATTCTGGTTAGAGTTTAAGAGGAAGATTGAAAGAGCCATGCAGACTGTCATGCTGGATATAATTTCTCATAGACCAGCATGCATTCTGGAGCATGAAATATTATTCAATTTTTCCTCGATTGGTTAGAAAAAACAAGAGTGGTGATCATTACTGTAGAAATACTTGTCTTTGAATCCCAGGAAGTTTGGAGTGCATAAACGTGAGGTTAAATATTAATAACAAAAAAAAAATTTAACTTGGAAAAATTTCATGAGACCCGCTTTGAAGGGCACATGGTCTAACGTGCTACTCTCTCAGTAGATTAGACTGCCGATGACGGTGAGATCGAGGTTCGAATCTGGGTCAGGTGTACTGAGGGTGGTTTTTACTAAATGGTTTTTCACCCTCCCTCCACGTAAATACAAGTACACTTCCTCTAAATATATCCTTATTCGTCCCTTAAACCATTAGCCTAATTAGTACGCAGGCGTAGAGCCCGAACGGGAATAGGTGGAAAGACTCAGTGCTAAAAAAAAATGTAAAAGACATTTGGTTCAATCTTGTCGAATAATAATTAGGCCCACGCGCTCGTGGGATTATCTCTGAAACACAGAACACAACTCACGACTATTAGCGAGTTAGTCTCACTGTATAAAACACAATCCCCAGTTTACCCGGTCGAGAATCAGCCCGGACCGCCTTGCCAATAACTTAAAAGCAACCGGCCCGTCGTGTAGTGGTCAGAGCACCTGCTTACGAGCCTAGGGGCCTAGGTTCGATTCCCCGCTGGTACTATGGGTATTTTTCCCCATAAAGAACTAGCCAAACGGTCACCAGGATTTTGTTAGTTAGGCTTTCGCTAGATTTAAGAATTTTTACTGGTTCCACACCCTCATAATCAATCATCATCACCTCATCTCATCGGGACATGGAAAGAGCCTCCACGGAAAATATGTACGATTAGTGCGTACAACCCGAACGGGTAGTAAGACGCGGTGCTAATAATAATAATAATGATTAGTACATTTGGTCGTCCCCTGGGCAATGGTACATTAGTACTGGTGGCTAATCTTTCCACTACTGGGCTACAAATGATGTATCACAGAAGAGCAATATTATTATTTTTATTATTATTATTGTTATTATTATTACTATTATTATTATTATTATTATTATTATTATTATTATTATTATTATTATTATTATTATTATTATTATTATTAGCTAAAAAGTGTCATTCGAATCTAATGCAGTTTACTTGTACACCTAACTCTAGCACAAAAGTTCAAGATTTGGTTCCTGTCCTGGGTGTTTAAATTCTCCTAGAATGGTCAGCACTAGTCATTTTTCTCAGCGTTAATCCGTTGGCTTTCCCTGTGGTGTCAGCGGTAGTCAGTTTTTTACTTGATAAATTGCTTATAAGCTCATCGGTGACATCATTAATCAGTTTTTTTCCACGCTGGATAATGGTTAAACTCCTAGCGGTGTCATTGATATTCAGGCACATATCCAGAGTTTTCTTTCGGGGGGGGGGGGGGGGGGGGGGGGGCCCCCCNCTCATTCAAATATTGCTCGACAACGATGGTAATCTCAAGAATAAACAGCGTGGGGAGGGGGGCGGACGAATCTGACCTCTACGGAGAGAAAAACATATCAAAATTTCGTACAAAAATACATTGAAGTAAACCCATTCTTGCATTCACTAATTGATATAATTTTTATGACTTTTAATAGAAAATATACTAATTTTACATACATTTTTATAAAAACTAATACATTTTCTATTCAAAGTCATAAAAATTATATTAATTATTAGTGAATGTAAGCATGGGTAAACTGAAATATATTTTTTCGAAATTTTGACACATTTTTGTCTCCGTGTGTGGAGTAATTCACGAGTATATTTCAGTACATAATATTACGTATTAAGGATGTTTAGTCCAGTTAAGAAAGTGAAACTTAAATTGATTACTACTGTATTTTTTAATTAGGTATTTATTACTACAAGAAAAGATAAGTTTATTTTCTTTATAATAATTTATATTTTTTTTATTTCGGGGGAGGGGGGGGCCTTCAGCCCCATACTGGATACGTGCCTGTTGATATTCATGTTAGTTCAGCGCTAGTTTTTAACACTGCCAACGATGTCAGCACTAATCAGTTCATTGCACGGCACCTCGCAACAAACAACTCTTTGCTAAAGATATCGATCAGTTTCCCAAGTTCCCACCCATTCTCTGCATGCGGTGGGCATGGATAAACCTGCTATCAATACTAACCTTTTTTTACTACACGGTCTGTTTCTTATCAACAATATTACCCGGATCAGTGGCCACATGGTGTAAGGCGTTAGACACGCCTTAGATTTGTACAGCGTAAGCTTAGACTATCAGGCTCTACTCTAGGCCAGGTGCATTTGCACTTCTGGATGTAGGTATTACATTCACGCGCCACGCAAATGTGATTGTACATTTTCTAATGATGATATGTAGTAATTATCTAATCATGAGCTGTTCACGTACTGCAGGGCGATTAGATCATTTTATTTGATTGAGAACGTTTATGCATTATCGCTTTACTATGTTCCTCCTCAATTTTCCAGTTTAGCTATTGAATTAATTGACAGCCAGTGTTGGCTAGTTTACAATCAGGCGCGCACCCACTTGTTGGACGTGCAAGCGAAAGACGCGTTATGTTTGTTTTCTGTCTAATTATCTACATTGTTTAATTTATTTGAGGTATTTTAACCTGCACTTTCTGAACCCACTGATTATATCAGCACACGACTTATAAACTAACTTAAATCTACAACAGACACAACATCCAGCTCTCGGCTGTTAATTTATCACTGTGAAAGGGGAAACCTACATAACATCCATGATAAATTTTTCGGCCATACCGGGAATCAAACCCTGGACCCTTAACTCAGTAGACAGACACTATACCGACTGAGCTTCTGTTTAATCAAGGACTTTCTATAATTAATTGAAATAAAGGGGGACACAATTTCAACCAATATGACTACATTATCATAGTAATTTTAAAGTTTATAAATAAGAATTAAATATAATAAAATTATTCATGTTGTTATTATTACTATTAGGTGTTCTGTCCTACGACCGTTCCATTCCTTTTGTCAGTGAACTTAAAATGTAAAAATGATTATTATATATGTACATGAACTGTTATCATAGACCAAACAGTTATTTGTTTTATTTGAATAGAATAATGCTTATATATTTGTTTCTGAATGTTTGTAAGCAAGCCAATGTAAATAGTAAATGCAAGAAAGCTGTACTATGTTCGTCTCCTTCCGATCAACGGGTCCGACTTCGGGTAACTCTAGACATCTCATATTTTTCCAGTTTTATCAACACCAAAAAAGACTACAATGTTGATTTTTTACCGGGAATCGAACCTACGGTTTGACAATATCAAATGAGAGTGCTTCTTCATTAGCTAGACTATAATCTAGCGTTGAATATTTAAATGTCATATTGAACACTATACAAATACTAATTTTCTTGCTTACGGTCCACATCCGTAAGCTAATTTTGTTGTTTGACTCTCATATTTGAACTAGGGTAAAACCGAAGGTTTCTTTAAAAATAGATGACCAATCATCTGAAATTCCCAGACAAATAGGTGTTTTTTTTATTGGCAGTTTCCCTTTGTAATTTTTATTGCCGGTTTAAGAAGGTGTTGATGTATCATCGTTGGAAATTAAAGAAGGAGATTCTTTGTGAAAAGACAACTCCAACTCTTCCCTGTGGGGTTAAATAATTAGCACCGATCTGAATCAAATAGAACCGTCATCAGAATTCAAACGTGCAAATTACAAACATCAACATTCATAACATTATAAACGTTAACAATCCCCACTAAATGGTAGGTTTTCATGGTTAAGTATTGACTGATATTTGTTTAGAGGCATTTTCTCACGATAGTCATTATGTGTATTTGGAAAGAAATGGGCTTTCCCTTCGCGAAATATTTACCATTCAATTGTGTGTGGGGAATTTGACTAAGTTGTTATTATTGTGAGAAAGTGACGTTTATATCGTCTTAGATATCATACAATCTAAACCTGCTATCACACCCTAACTGGTATTTGAACATGGATCTTTCAGTGGCTTTTCAGGATATTTTAGACACCAATCAAACAGTGAGAACTCTGAGGTGTATAAATAAATGCTCAGATAATTATTTATAACAACGCAGAACGGCTTTACTTCAACTGAACAACATAGGTAATTTTATATAGTGGATCTTGTGGGACATGAGATCCAACCATTCCTTATAATTTATTATTATTATTAGCACCACGTCTTACTACCCGTTCGGTTTATACGCACTTACGCTAATGTGTGGGCGATTGTGAGATGAAATGGAGGACCTACCGTTTAACGTGGAATCCGAACCACGGTAGAGGCCTGGCATTCCTCACATTCACAAGTTGTGATTAATACACATCTTGTCAGAGGTGAAGGAAGGGTTTGGCAATCAGATAAATCTGTGCCTGGACCGAGGATTGAACCCCGGACCTCAGCACAGAAGTCTGACACCTTACCCCTAGACCACCAGGTCACCATTAGCGTAATTAAGACGAAAATAACCCGCTTTAATGGCCACATAGTCTAAGGCGCTACTCTCGTGATAGATTAAACTGCCGTAAAAGGGGAAATCTGGGTTTAATCCCGGTTGGGTACACTGAGGTTTTTTTCTCTAAATGGTTTTCCACTTTCCCTCCACGGAACTGTGGGTACACTTCCTCTAAATTCAACCTTCCTCATGAGTATAGCTCGAAGGGGTAGTAAAATGCGGTGCTAAAAAAAATCCCATAAAATCAAAAGACCAGAACAAAAGTATCCAAGCAATTGCTTAGAGGGCTAACCAATACATTTTTTAACATGTTTAGTGTGTGGTCTAGATATCTCCATGCTAATAATAATTTACATCCATTACTGTTTCCAGCGTGTGGCTTGGGGCAGTTTTTTATTCAAGCCATTTATTTTCCACCACCGGCCAGCTAGGTTTATAGTAGCTTCATATGCCTTTTAATCTAACTTAAAACTACGACAGGCATAACATCCAGTCCCCTGCCATTAATTCATCACTGTGAAAGGATAAACCCACATTTCATCAATGATAAATTTCCAAGTGTATATACAGGTTGGTTTACAAAAAGTAGCTAGCTTGGATCAGAACCGAGAGCTAGACGAATTTTGGTTAATGATATTTTATTGAAATTTATGGAGAAACTATTTTAAAAGAGAATTGTATGGAAATAATTTATTATCTAGTTAGCAAAAAACATAGTTTATTTAATGTGCCGTAATCTGTAACAAACTCCCTGTACTTAATAGCTTTAACGAACCTGGTTTTACAACAATTCATTCGATCGGCCCAAAATACTCAATACTCAGGCAGAGGAATGGTTAAGGGCGTAGAAAAGGAGGGATTGGGGGTTCAGGACCCCTCCTTGAATTTTATGAACCTCCCTCCCTTCCCCCTTCATAGGGAGGAGCCGCATATACTAGTAAAAACATTTATTGGATAAAGGTATATTAACATTCTTTAGCAGTCCCATACCTAGAAAAATTAGCTTTCAACCCCCTTGGGAATTGAAGATGGAAGATACCCGAAAAGCTCTGCAAAATTGTTTTATCTCATAGTCTTACTACTGATTCAGGTTACTTTAATGGGGTAGGGATGAGTAAGGAAGTATTTTAGAGGTAATCTACCCACGTTTGCGTGGAAGGAAAGTGAGAAACTATTTAGGAAAAGCAACCCTCAGACTTAATAGACCCAACCAGGTTTCGAGCACCGATCTCCCCGTTATTAATAGGCAAGTCTAACACGAGAGTGACGCCTTAAAACATTTGAACACTGAAGCACGTTGCGAAGATTAAAAATAAGACAATTTTTCCATGAAATTAGCTTGTAAGAGGGAGAGAACTACTATGAAGCATTTGGCAATGAAATGTTTGCGCAACGAGACTGCTGACTCGTTTATAAAACAATGGTGACCGACAAGTTCAAGGAACGCAGCCAGGTGTGGCAGTCAGTGTCTTCCCAGAACACCTACCACCCGTTTGAAGACCGACGAAGGGCGGTTTCTAGTTCAACGAGGTTATCACTACAACTGAGGCAGGGTTCGTTGAAGTACTCCTCGGCTCCCAATCATAAAAGGCGGAACTTTTCAAAGAAGACGCTCAGAGCGCCGAATCAGGAAGGAGGGAAATCCTTCGAACGGCCTCAAGATCAAGCTCTCCTCGCTTCCATGGTCCCATTTTCCCGACATATGGGGTGAGTACCGAGTTCACCCGCGACAGTGATAGATCCTGTGAGCTAGAAAACAACATTTACTGACCGATCATGGTGAGGTTCTTTTAAGGTGGGATGGAAGGGGATGCGAGAGTATTTTTGCAGTTTTTATATAAAAACATTTATTTGGCTAAAATAAAAAAAATATTTCTCCAGTATGAACATAGAGTTTTATTTTATTCACATGTTGAGATCAACAATTCCTGAATATCCATCATAAAGATAGCGGCATGAGATGAGAAACTTTTTAAATGAAGAGAAAAAATTTTCATTAAATAATTACAGGACAGCCTTGACAGATATTCAACAATAATACCGCGTCTCACTACCCATTTGGGTTGTACGCTTAAGTACTAATTACTCTAATGGCTTAGGAATTGGTAAGGTTGAATATAGAGGAAGTGAGCCCGCATTTGCGTGGAGGGAGAGTGGAAAACAATTTAGGAAAAACCACCCTCCGTTCACACGAACAAGATTCAAACCTCGATCTCCCTGTCCTCGGCAGTCTAGCTCAACACGAAACTTGTGCGTTAGCTAACTATGCCACCGATGCGGGTGATATTCAACAACTGTTAATATCGCCATGTGAAGAAAATTAAATTATATGCTTGTACTAGAGCAATAGATTATTTACTCTGACAAAAAAAAAGTTTTGCCATAAGAACTGCAAAAACACTGACTCTTTCTTACATCCCCTTCCATCCCACCTTAAATTAAACTTTACCACTTGGCATTTTGTCTGCCTGTCCGCCCGAATTTGTTCCACGATAGACTTTCTGTCAAATGTGTGGACCAAACTTAACGAAATTTAGCAGGGACATTCTTTTGAATCTAGGTAAAACGATGTATCCATTGTTTTTCAATCTGGCTATCCGTTACAATGTGGCGGCTGCTCAAAATGTTTTTTATTTAATAGTTATTCAAAAGTGTTTTATATTTAAAATTCTAAGCATTCGTTCGAGCTCCTACCTACTGTGTGTTTGTTAAAACTTTGACATATATTTTGAGACAGACGTCTTGAACCACGTGAACAGTGGCTATTATCCTTTTCGGTGGCTGCATGATCTAAGGCGTCACCGATGACGGGGATTTCGTGGTTAGATCCCGGTTGGGTGTAATGAGGATGTTTTTTCCTAAATGGTTTCCCACTCTCTCACCACGCTAATGCGGATATACTTCCTCCAAATTAAACCTTCCTCATACCTAACTCATTATCGTAATTAGTACAAACGCGTATAGCCCGAAAGAGTAATAAGACGTGTTGCTGAAAAACAAAAGAAACTGTTATTTTCTATTAATATAATGTACAATTTAATAAAGTCTTAATTTGTTTTCTGTCTAACTTTATCACCAAGGAAAAATGTCAACTTCAAATCAAAGGGTAAATAGTACAATCAAAGTGTAACTGCATTATTTGTTGGAGAATTGGGAAAGACTAAGCACCTACACAGATTAATCGTCAAAAGCGGCTAAAATCTAGTTGAGAATCAAATAGCCAAAGTTATTATTTATGCTTTTAAAACCTAGTTGTTAAGTTTTCTACAAACGACATCAGAACTGATACTTAAAACCAGAAGCCTTCAATAAATAGGCTTTGATTGGATAAAGCTAACTCAAGATATGAATAGGGTGTAATGATTTGGACTAGATAGAACTAGCTCAAGATAGGGATAGTGCCTAATGAGTTGGACTAGGTAGAACTAGCTCAAGATAGGGATAGTGCCTAATGAGGTGGACTAGATATAACTAGCTCAAGATAGGAATAAAGTGTAATGAAATAGACTGGGTAGAACTAGCTCAGGATAGGGATAAATGGTGTACTTTTTTAAGTGCTACGATGAACTTCCTAGTTCTTAGTTCCATAGTGTAATTAAGTTATCTATTATAATGTGAATAAATAGACTTTCATACGGAAAATAAATAAAATATTTGTTAATTTAGTAGACACCCTTCGCTCTGGAATAAAGCAGAAAGGAGAAGCAAATGCTAAGGCATGTCTGTCTTTTGTAACTAAATATTGCCGTGACTCCAAACTATGTGAAACGCTCAATCCAGGGGAAAATACAATGGCATGAAAAACCAAGTTGCCTTTTCTTCCATCTGTGCGGGTATGAGAAAGTAACAAGGTCGTATCCAATACTCATACCTGGTGTAATCATGAGGCGAGCATCGGCCGGATATAAGATATCACACGCTGAGCCCGCGAAATGTCACGCGACTCGACAAAATCAGGTGACACTTTAAGGGGAAGCTTACAATCGAATTCATTAGCATTCATTCATCTTTGAACAGGCGCTGGTTCAGCGGTAGCTTGCTTGACTCTGGCTCGAAACACGTCCTTTAAATTTCAACCGGATGCAAAAGGTTTTACAATCGTGGTTTTCCATACTCTCTCCAAAAAAAAAATCGGTTGAGTCTCCTAAAAAACCAAATCCCTCCACCTTGTGCCTATAGAGTAGTCAATGTAAAATACGAATGTACTAAATGAGCAATGGCATGCATAGCAGTAAAAGAGATTAATAATTAAATAAACCGTTTCAGTGACCGAATGGTCTAAGGCGTCGCTTTTACTTTAGCCTGGCCTGCTGATGACGGGGAAGTTGGGGTTTGAATTTCAGTGTTGTCTACTGAGAGTGTTATTTTTAATGGTTTCCCACTCTCCTTCCACGCAAATACGGGAAGATTACCTCTAAAATGCTACCTTCATCATTCCTACCACATTAGAATGATTATCATATATGCGTGTAACCTGAACAGGTAGTAGTAATACGTGGTGATAAAAAAATAGTATTTGAAGTCAAAATTGATTGAATAAAAACTCAAATAGTAAGTAACACAAATGTTTAACAGGTTCGTGGTGACCTGGTGGTCTAGGGGTAAGGTGTCAGACTTCTGTGCTGAGGGTCCGGGGTTCAATCCTCGGTCCCGGCACAGATTTATCTGATTGCCAAACCCTTCCTTCACCTCTGACAAGATGTGTATTAATCACAACTTGTGAATGTGAGGAATGCCAGGCCTCTACCGTGGTTCGGATTCCACGTTAAACTGTAGGTCCTCCATTTCATCTCACAATCACCCTACCATTGCACATTAGCGTAAGTGCGTATAACCCGAACGGGTAGTAAGACGCGGTGCTAATAATAATAATAATAATAATAATAATAATAACAGGTTCGTCGGAGAAGTTGTAATCTTGTTTATAGGAGAATTAAGGCCATGACTTTGAAGATCATTGGAATTACAGCAGTTATCCCCCCCCCCGCTTTAAATCATTACTCAGGGTATACTGTTGTCATTTGACCCGTTTCGGTGGCGTAGTTAGTTAACGCACTAGTTTCGTTTTGAGCTAGACTGCCGAGGACGGGGAGATCAAGGTTTGAATCTCGCTCGGGTGAACTGAGGGTGGTTTTCCCTAAATGGTTTTCCATTCTCTCTCTACGCAAATTTGGGTTCACTTCGTCTATATTCTACCATCCCAATTCCTAACCCATTAGCGTAATTAGTACATAAGTGTATAACCCGAATGGGTAGTAAGACGCGGTGCTAAGTATTATTATTGCTGTCATTCGGATAGGCTTCAATAGTCTCAGTACTTAGTTCAGCGTTATCTTTATTTATACCCCTCCTCTATAGGTATGGACACGAGATATAATCCTAGCTAGGTCAACTGGGGAGTTATGCAGAAAACAAAAAGCTAGTTTTGTATTTTTTTAGTACCGCGTCCTAATATCCGTTCGGGTTATCCGCTTATGTACTAATTACATGGGATTATGAAGGCTTAATTTAAAGTAAATGCACCCGGATTTGCGTGAAGGTACAGTGGAAAACAATTTAGGGAAAACCACCCTCAATGTGACCAACTGGGATCGAACCCCGATCTCTCCGTCTTCAATAGTCTAGTCCAACACAAGATTAACGTGTAAGACCACGCGGCCCCTGAAGCAGGTAACTCTTTTTTCCGTTTCCTCCCAAGAGAATACTGATCTATTTCGATTAAATTGTCCTTATTTCTACTTCAAAACAAGTTGTGATGTTGTGGGAAGGTAAAACACTCTAGTACATTAGTTGTAGGGATGGCTGGGTTTGGAACGCTTCTCACAATTATATACCTCCTCTAAGGACTCATACAACTAATGATAACAACATATAATTTGCAGTTTGTAGGACATACACTAACAGGCAGCTTTAGTTGAATTTCAAATATTAAGTTTTCTCCCTTAAAAAGTTAGTTTATAAATAATACTCTCCTTAAACGTTTTAAAATATATGGTATCCCAGTCTGACGTACAAAGTTTTTCCAAAATTATTTTCCACTCTCCCTCCAAGCAAATGCGGGTACACTTTCTCAAAATTGACCTTTCTCATCCCTAACTCACTAGTGTAATTAATACATATGTGTACAACCTTAACAGGTGGTTCCACACTATTTGTTTGGCAGAATTAATATAATTACTATGATATATTAATTAATTGCTGGTAAAATAAATAACTTAATGTATACCTAATTTGAACGTAATGTTTTATACACTTCGTTTTAGATAAGGGATCTATTTCTTAGTTTGGGAATAATTTTTATTTTATTTTTGGATTTCTATTATTTGAAAACTATTGATTAAACATATCAAGGTGATTTTTTTTTAATGCTGGTTTATTTTTACATTTTGGTGTTTTGAAATACGTCTCAATACCCGTTCCGACCGCAAATTTACTATTCTTGTTCATATTGTTCCATTAAACTACATTTATGACTCACTAAATAATGTAATATCAGTTTGTATTGCAAATAATCAATTTATTTTGTGATTTTTACTTATTTTATTTTATATAAATAAAGTAAATATAATTACTTAAATTGTTAATCCTAATATAATGATGCTTACATAACCTTATATTTTGCAATTTAATTTCAATTCAATACTATCCATATTAATGTTTTGATTTATTATTTATAATTGTAATTCAATTTTTTAATATGCCATTAATTTCATGACCCCATCTATTTATATTCCTATTTATCAACTGTCTGTCAAGGAATGTAAAAATCAGAATTTACGAAACAATAATTTTACCGGTTGTTCTCTATGGGTTTGAAACGTGGTCTCTTAACTTACATGACGAAAACAAATTTAAGGGTTTTTCAAAAACAAGTAATTAGAAAGATATTTGATCAAAAAGGGATGAGGCTACTGGGTAGTGGAGTAGCTTACATAATGATGAGTTACATAGCATGTACTCATCACAAGACATTGTTAGGATAATCAAGTCTCGTAGATTACGGTGGGCAGTACATGCAGCGTGAATGAGAGATTCTATAACCGTGTTCAGGGTAGTGACTGGCAAACCCAATGAGAAGAGACCATTGGGAAGATCTAGACACAGATGGGAGGATAACATTAGAATGGACTTGAAAGAGATAAGGTGTAATGAGGTGGACTGGATAGAACTAGTTCAAGATAGGTATAGGATATAATGAGGGGGGCTGGATGTAACTAGCTCAAGATAGAGATAGGTGACGTATTTTTGTAAGTGCGGTAATTAATTTTTGAGTTTTTAATGCCATAGAGTAAGTAAGTAAATTAGTAAGTATTTATCAACTGATCGTTTCTTGTTTTTTTGTTATATATCCCATTTTAACGTTGTATATTACTTTAAGTATACATTTTGACTACTTGTTGTAGCACAATACAATATTGCAAAGCAACAAGTTTATTAATTTTACTCTATATTATATATTTCTTAACTTCACAATTTATAATGTGCCTTACTAAAAATTATGAACATCACCAAAAACAAACTAAATTTACATTTAGACTGTTTGCCTTATTTTGAGGGTAATATATACGTATGTTTTAATTACGTGTGTTGTTCATTTTGACTGGAACTTTGTTGAATACAGTGGCTTCAAGCCTTATTAAAAATAGACGGCCACATTGTGACGGGCTACGTTGCCTTCAAAACAGGTATAAGAGAATCTGCGTCATACAAAGAAATTGTTTTGTTTTGTTTGGTAGTACGTGGGGATTTCTATTGAATTAACTTGTCATAAAATGAAACTTTATGCTAAGTCTACTCCGGAAACATCCTTAATGCGTACTCTTGAAAGAGAAATAAGTTATGGTGTGGTCCATTGACCTTGAATGTGGCGTAGTAACATAAAGTGTGACATTCGTTTTGCAATTAAATCTGACCTGATAAATAATATGGGATCAAATTATAAATATGGGTTATGTGTTTTGTTATCCTTACTGGCAGTGATTCAATCGATTTAACCGTGAGAATTAAATTGGTACAACTTTGGTATGGATGCTTGTTTGAATGGCAAATTTAGGGCAAGCTTTAGTAGAGATTTATTGGTCAACAAATTAAATTTCTAGCAAGGTTATTGGAACCTCATGATCAAGGCCAAGTTTCAGATCTGTTCGACCTTTGTCAGAATACTGTTTCTCCCTAAAGCAGTGTTTCTAACAGTGTGGTTCACTGCGGCCAATCAAGTGGTCCGCAGGATCCCAGGAAGTTTAGTAATAATAATAATAAATCAAATAATGTAAGATAAATACACAAGATAAAAAAATTGAAATGCCAAGGATTAAATATGAAATATCCAAGCTATGATTTATTTCCTTCTTCGGTAAACACAAGTCAGATAGACCAACCTTAAGTCAACCAATCTGAATAATATTTTATCAAAAATTATGAGGTTTAGAATGTTAAAAATAATTAAACTATAACTTACCTACTTTGGTGGCCACAAGGTCTAAGGCTTCACTCTCAAAATAGATAAGACCGGCGATTACAGGGAGATCAGAGTTCAAATACCGGTCGGATGTACAGAGGGTGGTTTTTTCTTTAATGGTTTTCCACTCTCTCTCCCAGTAAATGTAGTAAAACATGGTGCTAAAATGAGGTATTACCTACTAATTCAATGTATTTTCAACATGTAATTTAATATATTATTTTTTGTCTTGTATTTAAAGTCAAAAAATGGGATTGCTTAAAAATAATGGCTGATGTTTTCCGTAACTTTAAACATCCCCCCCCCCCTTACTAAACGGGCTCCGGGGGTATCCCGGTGCGTATAGCTTCCATTTGGTAGTTCTTTGAGAAACACTGCCCTATAGTTAAGTTCCCTTCCTACAGTTAATAATTCTGTAATCCTCACTAGTTCCCATCAGCGATTATGGTTGTATTTTACCTTTTAACAGCGGACATGAAAACTCCTTTCACTCTGAAATATTAGTCTTACCTGATGGATTCTACTATGGCGCAGCTTATAAGAGAGGGCCATATAGTACAAGATGGGGCGGAAACAATTGAACGATCCATGCTGAGGAAAGTGATGGACAACGTGCTGAGGTTTGTCCGACTTCCGATGGAGCTCACCTGAGTGACATTATCTTCAAAAAGTGAAAAAGTGAAATAAGTAGTTTGCTTTTATTTAGCTAGTAAATATTTTCTTTTCAGTTAAAGTGCTAGTTTTCAAGCTATTATCGTCTAATTGTCTCTGCCCCAACATATATAATCCGTCAAGGTAAGACAGCTACATTTCCGGGTAAATGGAGTTGGAGTTTATCTCTGAAGTGTGTGGTTAATAACTGTCCAGGCGTATAACCCGAACGGGTAGTTAAGACGCGGTGATATAAAAAAGATATGTACGAAAATTTTTCAACATTTTACTAGTACATTTTAACAGCAATGTACTAGTTATGACTTATAAGCAGGGCCCAGATTTTGATGACATGTTCTTTTTTTGTTACGGTCAGTGCTCGTGTTTACTTAATTTCAGTTCCTAATCCCTTGGTTGTGGAAACTTTTTTTTAGTCATTATTTGATCATTTTTACTCATTTTGGATTATTAGGTAATGCGTTTGGTTTGAGTAATTTTTGAGCCATTATTAGGCATTTATCTTGAACGAGTATATTTTTAAATATTGACGATATTTTATAGATGCATAAATACTCGAAGATTTTTTATTAAACACACAGTTGTTGGAATTAGAAGATAATGAACTTTGTATCCCCTTTGCTTGCTTGTAAAATACACATTCCTGGTTAGACACTACAATTAAGGTGGAAAGGGCTGTGTCAGGAGGAGGATGCAGGTATTCGTATATAAATACAACTGTAAATGGGATGCAAGAGTTAAGTTGTTGTTTTTATTGGGGGGGGAGGGGGAGGTTAGCACCGCGTCTTACTACTCTTTCGGGCTATACGCTTAAGTACTAAATACGCTAATATGCTAGGGATAAAGAAGGATTAATTTAGAGGGATTATACCCGCATTTACGTGGAGGTAGAGTGGAAAACCACTTAGAAAATCCACCCCCAATACACCCAACCGGGATCGAGCAATGATCTTCCCATCTTCATCAATCTAGGGGTAAGGTGTCAAACTTCTGTGCTGAGGGTCCGGGGTTCAATCCTTGGTCACGGCACAGATTTATATGATGCCAAACCCTTCCTTCACCTCTGAAAAGACGTGTATTAATCACAACTTGTGAATGTGTGGAATGCCAGGCCTCCACCGTAGGTTCGGATTCCACTTTAAACTGTAGGTCCTCCATTTAATATCACAATCCTCCTACCATTACACATTAGCGTAAGTGCGCACAACCCGAAAGGGTAGTAAGACGCGATGATATTAATAATAATAATAATTATTATTATTATTATTATTATTATTAATCAGCAGTCTAGTCTATTGCGAGAGTAATGCCTTAGACCATGCAGCCACCAGAGCGAGTAGTTTACTTATTGTTGTTTTTAGCACCGCGTCTTACTATCCGTTCGGGATATACGCTTAAGTACTAATCACGCTAATGGATTAGGAATTGGGAAGGTTGAATTTAGAGGAAGTGAACCCGTATTTGCGTGGAGGGAAAGTGGAAAACCATTTAGAAAAAAAAACTCCAGTTCAACCGACTGAGATTCGAACCTCGATCTCCCCGTCGTCGGCAGTCTAGTTCAATACGACTAGCGCGTTAGCTAACTTTACACAACAGTACTCGTCACAAGACATTGTTAGAGTAATAAAGTCTCGAAGATTACAGTGGGCAGGACACGCAGCGTGAATGGGAGAATTTAGAACTTGGTTCAGAGTATTTACTGGTAGGCCCAATGGGAAGAGACCATTGGAAAGATCTAGATGCAGATGGGAGGATAACATTAGAATATACCTAAAAATATAGGGTGTAATGAGGTGGACTGATAAAAATATCTTAAGATAAAGATAGGGTGTAAATAGATGGACTGGATAGAACTAGCTATAATTAGGTATAGGGTATAATGAGGGGGACTGGATAGAACTAGCTCGAGATAGGGATAGGGTGTAATGAGGGGGACTGGATAGAACTAGCTCAATATAGGGATAGGTGACGCATTTTTTTTAGTGAGGCAATGCACTTTTTGAGTTATTAATACCATAGTATAAGTAATTGAATAAGATAATAATTTCGCTGTTTTCAATAAAAAAAATGCAGACAATTTTATTTCGACTCTGATTCAAGCGAAATCGTGTATCTAATATTCCGGTTAATTCTTTATTAGATGGAATCTTAATCAACCAGATCAGTTCTAGGGAGGAGGTCACCTTTCCCCACTCCATTCCCCCATGGCTGCATCACTGGCTGGGGAATCCCACACCACCAGCAAACTAGGTCACGAAGAGTGCCCAATTTTTATAGCGAGGCCTTTAACAAAATAAAAACAAGTTTATTTTGCGGCCGGCTTTGTTTATATTTTACTATAGTTTAATTTTATTTTTAGGAATTGATAATATCTATCAAAAGTAACAGTTTCAGATCATATGACTTGACGTATGAATACGTTAAAGTACCTTCTTCGGTGGTCAAATGGCTTATGGCGTTACTCTTGCAGTAGAGTGGACTGCCAATGACGGGGAGATTGGGGTTTGAATTCTGGTCGGCTATACTGAGGATGTTTTTTATTAAATGGTTTTACACTTTCCCTCCATGCAAATGCTTGTACACTTAATTTAAAATCCCGCATTCCTCATCGTTAACACATGAGCGTGACT
Organism: Timema bartmani; assembly: GCA_902151455.1. Taxonomy (NCBI): domain Eukaryota; kingdom Metazoa; phylum Arthropoda; class Insecta; order Phasmatodea; family Timematidae; genus Timema; species Timema bartmani. Next base: position 106,723 of record CABFWB010000854.1, read on the forward strand.
AATACATATGCCTATGGCCCGAATGAGAAGCAAGACGTGGTGCTACCCGCTTCGGTGGCCGCATGGTCTAAGACGTCACTCTCGTAATAGACTATACTGCCGAAGACGGGGTGATTGGGGTTCGATCCTGGTCGAGTGTACCGAGGCTGTTTTTTTCTAAATGATTTCCCACTATCTCCATGCAAATTTGGTTACACTTCCTCTAAATTAAAACTTCCTTATCCCTAATCCACTAGCGTTAATAGCACATAAGCCTATAGGCACCCGTAAAACGTGGTGCTAACAAATTAAAGAAAAAATACTTGGTGCTAAAAAAATGTGAAAATAGATCTAGTAGCTATTCTAGCTGTCAGATAAATCCCCTCCGATTAAAGTTGAATTGTAAGCCTAAGTATGCACACCTAGCTCACCCACCCACAGCCTGGACAAAGCTTAACAAAACTTTCAAAAGCGTAAAATAATTGGGAATCTGTTAAAGTGGCTTAAGATTAATTAAAATTCAAAGCGTAATATACAATTCACATATAGTACTGTATTTGTGATTAACACCAATTAAACAAGCCATAGCTTTTCATAATATATTTTTGGTCTTTAAGTAATGAAGTTTTTGAGAAAAATTGGTTGATCAGTGACCAAAAAGTTCTTAGGGGCGTGGATCACATTTAAATCTATTCTGTGATATAGTCTACTAGAAATTGTAAATTTACACGAACACTATTGCACGTGGATCAATTATGTTTAAACATTAATGGAGATAAAGAAGTAATAGAAATTTAAAATACTGAACATTGTTGGAATATTAAATATTATTTGGATTAAAACTGCATTGAAAAGGCCTATTTTTGACCATTTTAGAATGGCTTCACAGATAAGCACTGTACACAAATATTAATTCTGTCATAATAGGGACATACTGTGGTTATTAACATGAAACTTTGTCATTTTATCCCCCATCGTCACCGCGGAAAATTTTGAGTAATCGTTCAAATACGAATGCACTGCACACATTTCTGGCATATCATAGGTTTTTTCTTTTCCCTCATATTCCCATATTTCGTGCGAGCTGGGAGCTTAGTTGGCCCTGCTACGACGCACGTTCTTAATCAAGTTTCTGGTAAATTGTTCGATATGATGTTATCAGCCGTTGTGAATTCATTTCTTTAGCTTAGACTATAGTAAAACTTTTATTATTTATAGGAGTATGAATGATTGTACATAATATTAATAAATATCACTCAAATATGTTGTATTGGAAGTGCTTAAAATATTATTATTATTATTATTATTATCATTATCATATTATTATTATTATTACTATCATTATTATTATTAGCACCGCGTCTTATTACCCGTTCAGGTTATACGCACTTACGCTAATGTGTAATGGTAGGGTGATTGTGAGATGAAATGGAGGACCTACAGTTTAACGTGGGATCTGAACCACGGTGTAGGCCTGGCATTCCACATATTCACAAGTTGTGATTAATACACGTCTTGTCAGAGGGGAAGGAAGGATTTGGCAATCAGATAAATCTGTGCCGGGTCCGAGGCTTGAACCCCCGATCCCCAACACAGCAGTCTGCCGTGCCTAAAATATAATTTTTGCATATGCCTTATTCGCATTTCACAGCTATCTTTCAGATTGGTAAAATAGTTACAAATCAACGAAGGAAAAAACACAGAAATACATTGCACTGTAATTAATCAGGGCATTACATGTAATTTTTTCTTTCTTTTTTTATCTACATCTATCTATTTATCTATCATGTGTACATAAATTCTGTTCATGATCCCTTGGTTGGGGAACATTTTTAATTGATCATTACTTGGGTTTTTTTATCATTTGGGATTGATAGGTAATATTTTTTTGGTTTGCATATTTTTCAATCATTTTTAAGCATTTTTGAGTCAGTTTTAGGCATTTATCTTGAATCATTACATTTTTTTAGTACTATTTATATTTTATAAATCAATAAATACTCAAATATAAATTTTTTCCAGACCACACACGTCGGAATGAGAAGATAATGTAGGCCATGAACTTTGTAACCTCTTTGCTTGTTTAGTTGTAAAATACACATTCCTGTTAAGACACTGAAACTAAGCTGGAGAGGGTTGTTTTAGGAGGTTGAAGAAGGGTTTTGTAAATAAATATGACAATCAACAGGATTCAAGAATTTAGTTGCTAAGGATTTCTTATAGCATATATATTTTGTTCTAGTTTCCATTTGTAAAATGATTGCTTGATTTAGTCTTGGGTATTCAAAGTAAGTTTTTGTTCATATTTTTAGGTCATCTTTTGTAGATTTAAAGTTATTTTTGATAATTTTTAGATCATTTGAAGGCAATTTTTTTGATAAATTTTAGGTCATCCAAGCCCAGGCCCTTGTATTGCTTCTAATTTTTTTTCCCTGCACCACCTCTTACTACCCATTCGATCTTTCCGCATTTAATTATTGTTTAGTGTTTAGAGTCAAGGAAGATAAAATGTAGAAGAAATGTATCCGTAGTAAGGAAGAAAACACCACCAGTCCACTCAGCTGGGATTCGTTTCCCTACTTCTTCGTTACCGGCAAACCTGACTAAATTCACTTGACTCTATAGCCACGTGCCTACTGGTGCAGGTACAATAATATACAGTACAGTATCCGCTGATCAAGTATCCGTGGTTTCAGTTATCCGCGGTTTATTTATCATAAATTTAAAAAAAAGTTTATAAGTTTCAAACTACGCGCCAAGCGAGAACCGGCCGTACTATCAGCAGCACAAATTCACCTACTATGGACATTGTGCTATCATCATTATCATATTCATCAGTGATCGTCACAACAAGAATGGAGAATAGTAAGTACACTGTAGTGTACAGTACATGTTATTATTACTTTATTTAATGTTGGTAATGTCTTACTGTGAATAATTTATCAACTAAACTTTACCGTATTTATGTATGTTACATGAATATCACGTTATATAATATTTCGGTATTATCCGTGGTTTCACGTATCCGTGGTGGATCTAGGAACGTATTACCCACGGATATGGGGGCCTTACTGTATTTGTTTTTAGCACCACGTGCTACTACCCGTGCAGGATATACACCTATGTATTAATTACGATAATGTGCTAGGAATTAGAAAGGTTGGATTTAAAGGAAGTGTACCTGCATTTACGTGGGGAGGGAGGAAAATCATTAGAAAATATCACCCTTAGCACACCCGACGGGAACTCGAACCCCGATCTCCCCGTCATTGGCAGTGGAGTATATTGCAATAATGACACCTTAAACCACGTGGCCACCGAAGCGAGCGACAAATAATAAATCGTTGGTAAAAATACTAATACGAAGGGGAATAATTGAGTGAAAATAACGCGGTTGGTTGCTTGCAGATTCCTAATGCCTTCCAGCCTCACCGGTTCACTGGAGACAGACTATTTTTGTTACATCTTGTTTTTATTAAAGGCTTGAAACGCTCGTCACAGTTTTCATAAAATACCTTTGGATAGGTCAGGACCGTGGAGACGTTGAGGTTTAGAAATATTTCCACCCACTTTTGAGATACCTGATTTTAAAGTAAGTTAAACTTCAAATATTTCTTTTAGTTTTCTCGATGAAAACATGGGTGCGACATTAGTTTTTATTTCTCTTTGAATATGACCTCAAGAGCAAAGATCCTTTTTTTTTGTACAAAGCAATTGGTGTAATATTTATACCAAACTCAACTGTGAATTATAATACCCAGGTATGATATTAAAGTTACTGAAGGTTTTGAGGAGTGGTTTCATCAGGGGGCATTGAGGGGGTTGTATAAAGAGCAAAGTGTGGAGGATATTGAGTGTGGTGGTGGGATTGTGGGGGAATGGGTGTGAAGAAGGGAGTGTAAGGGGCTGAGTGAGGAGATGAGAGTGTGGGTGGAAGTGGAAGAAAGGGAGTGTGGAGTGTGAGGGGATGATTGTGAATGAGTAAATGTGGGGGAGTAATTATGGGGGAGTAAGTGTATAATGTGAGGGAGTCCGTATGTGGCATGGAGTGTGAGGGGATGGTTGTGAGGGCGTGAATCTGGAGAGGGAAGTGTAAGGGGATGATTGTGAGGAAGAGAGTGTGAGTGAGAGAGTGAATCTGGATAGGGAAGTGTGAGGGGATGATTGTGAGGGAGAAAGTGTGAGTGAGAGAGTGAATCTGGAAAGGGAAGTGTGAGGGTATGATTACGAGGGAGTGAGTGTGGATATGGAAGCTTGAGGAGGGGATTTTGAGGGGGTGAGTGTGGAGAGGGGAGTGTGAAGGGAGGAGTGTGAGGCAAGGAGTGTGAGGGGATGAGTATGAGTCATGGAAGATGAAAGAAAGAGTGTGAGAGAGATACGAAGCATTGCAAAGGTTAGACAAATGGACTTTACCGCAACCCACGGCGATAAGCAAGGGCCTTTTCACACTTGAACACAAGTTTTGTGCACCGTGTATTGTTCTGTCCACTACCAGCAATCAGTAGGCTGTTTTGTTTTTTTAGCACAGCGTCTTACTACCTGTTCGGGCTATACGTGTATGTACTAATTACGCTAGTAGTTTTAGGGATTAGGAAGGCTATATTTCGAGAAAGTGTACCCGCATGTTCGTGGAGGAAGAGTTTTGTAAAAAAAAACCTCTCAGTACACCTGACCGAGATTAGAACCTCGATTCTTCCGTCATCGGATGTCTAGTCTAATACAAGAGTAATGGCTTAGTTAGACCAATCGTCCACTAAAGTGAGTTTTCCTAGTTTTCAATTAAATAATTATTGAAAGGTAGCATTCTTACCTGGACTGATTACACTATAGCCCTATCATAGAAGCTGTGCCATAGTGTAATTTGTAAAAGTAAGTCTTGCTACCTTTCAGGGTGAATGAAATGCACACCGTCACATCTTGATTATTTAAATGTGCTAATTTAACTCCTCAAAAGTGAACTTCCTGCTATTTTAAGTGTCGATTAACTAAACAATGAGCTGGTTTTTCTGTACCCATGGAAACCTTTTCTAACTTTCAATATCTCACTCCGATCCACCTTAAGGTAGAGATGTAGGGAACACGAGTTTAATGGAAGTGGTTTTACAGTTTTTATTTCAAAATTTGTTCACCTAAATAAATAAAATATTGCTCCAGTAACAATATAGAGTTTAATTTGATATCAATAGTTGTTGAATATCTGTCATGAGCATAATAGAATTTAATGAAAGACTGTTTGAATGAATATAAAAAGTTGTCATTAAATTCTAGGACATCCTTGACATATATTTAAGAACTATTGACGTCACCATGTGAAGAAAGTTAAACTCTATTTTTGTACTGAAGAATTATTTGAATTATTTTGACCAAAAATGTTTGGATGTAAAAAACTGCAACAATGCTGCCCTAGGCTCACGTTACTTAAATCCCCAATTTAACGTTTATTTAATTGTGTCCTTGCTTAGGACATGGTTAGGATCGTACTGTCTTCCTGTTTCCAGCCAAACCCGACACCTTCTGGGCATTTTTTATCCTAGCCTATTTGAGTTCAAAATTTGTATCCACATATTTAGACACTTCTAGATATCTTAGAACAAGCTTAAACCACTCATGGAATCGAACTGGGGAATCACCCATTAATCTAAGGAAGGGGTGATGAACCTTTTGACATTGAAAAGCCGCATGTCACTTTACAGATTCCTCATAAGGCCGCACACATTATGTAAGGTCAATTTTACCAAAATTATAGAGACGTACTTCACCTAAATATCAGTTAATGTATTTTTGGAACCTATATTGGAGCGAACAGTTTTTTAGTCTAGTATATTTTCTTTTAATTTAACAAGGGTAAATTTCATTTTTGTAAATATATTTACTATTCATAGAGTAACACTTATTTTTAAAATAGTACATCATTTATAAAATATTTGACAAAAACAGTTTTGTCTCTTTTTCTCAAGTTTGTTCTCCGTGGTTCTTGGTTCATTTTTAATTGTACAAGTATAATTAAAAATACATATCAGTATGTAACAAGGATTATAAAATCTAATAAAAATACTCAACAATGGAGTTCTACAAATTAACATCTCAACCGTTAGTAAAACACTTCATTTTATTATATTGTAGCAGTACAATTTGAGTTTGAGAATGTATAATTTATAAACTATGAAACGTCAATATTTATTCTTTGGGAATGGGTTAGTACTATTAGCAGAGACTTGAGATGGAAAATTTTTCGTTAATTTTTTTCATATGAAAAATTTCACCTAGTTAATTGGAACGAATTCAATCGGGATATATCAAGTTTAATTTTTTTTTTCCAATTCAATTTATTCCAAAAACCTTAACATTGGAGACTTTATTAAATGAGATACAATAAATCCATGACAGTGATTTAATTTTTCTTTTCACACTCACGTATCGACTACAGCGCTTGGTGGATGAATGTGTCACTAACATCAGGTCTGCTGTAAACCAGACATGTTAATGCCTCAATTTTATAACTTTGGTAGTAATCTGAATTCACATAATAAAATAATATAATATTGATATTTCTATTTTTCTATTAATTATCATAAACACAAATTCCATGATAAGAGAGATAGAAATCAATTATATAACATATACGCCTTGGCTGTAATAGAAGCACGGAAAAAACAACTGAAAGTTTGGTGAACCTTGCCTATATTTGGGGGAACTCACATGTATTCATAAAACGTTTCTTATACCGGGGTACCTCTCCTGTGCTCGGTGTACCCTGCTTTTACTCGGGGAGCTTCGTCTGTGTTCGGTATACCTCGCTTGTACTCGGGGAACCTCGTCTGTGTTCGGTATACCTCTCGTGTACTCGGGTAACCTCGCCTGTGTTCGGTGTAGCTTGCTTGTACTTGGGAAGCCTCGCCTGTGTTCGGTATACCTCGCTTGCACTCGGGGAACCTCGCCTGTGTTCGGTATACCTCGCTTGCACTCGGGGAACCTCGCCTGTGTTCGGTATACCTCGCTTATACTCGGGGAGCCTCACCTGTGTTCGTTGTACTTCGATTGTACTCTGGGTACCTCATTTGTTTTCGGTGAACTTTGCCTGTATTTGGAGAGCTTCCCTTGTGTTCGGGGTAGCTCGCCTCTGCTTTGACCAGCTCACCTGTGTTTGGGATACGTCATTTTTTTGGGGGTAAAATTCACTTGTCTTCGGGGTTTCTCGCTTTTTTTTCCGAGGAACCTCGTCTGTGTTAGGAGTACCTCACTGGTTTTCGGGTTGCCTTATACGTATTCGGGTTATTCCGCATGTATTTGGGAAATTTGACTTTGTTTGGAGAGCCCCGTTTGCGTTCGGGGTAGCTCTACATTTTTGACAAGTTAAGTTGGGCTGAGAGGTACAGCTTCCTTCCCAAGAAAAAACCTATTGGTTAAGTAAATGTTCCCGTAACCCCCAAAGAGGATGAATGGATAAATGTCAGCATTGTATTAGTGAGATGTTTAACGTTCCGATGTTAGCTCCTCGTGACGCGATATCCGGAAAAGTTGGTCGCTTGACTGCATGCTAGTCTAGTGAAGAAGGCCAACAACCGTCCTTCGTTGCGCTGCTTGCTTTTGTTTGTTTCTAGGTTGCTTGTTGTCCTGAGGGGACACGCTTCAACACGCCTCGGAAACCTTCACAGGTTCAGGTTGAAGGAGACTGCCTTCAGATAAAATAAGAGGCCTCGGCCATGGTACAAATCGTTAGCAGGTGCTTTAGAGTCTAGACGGCCACATTTTAGAAACTTGGAATCGAATCCTGCAATTTTAAGGTGAGAGTGTAGAGGCCACGAGAATATGTCAGTTTGGGTTTTTTTTAGTTTTTATAGCAAAAATTTTTTTAGCCAGAATAAATAAAATATTATTCCAGTAGAACATGGAATTTAATTTTATTCACGTGGCTATATCAATTGTTCTTGAATATCTATCATGAGTATTAGATGACATACTTTTTAAATTAAGAGAAAAAGTTGTCATTAAATTTAAGGACGCCCTTGAATGATAATATTCAAAAACTGTTGAGGCCACCATGTAAATAAAATTAAACGCTATGTTTCTACTGAACCAATATTTTATTTATTTTGACCAAAATAATCCTTTGCTATAAAAAACCGCAAGAACATTGACCTTATCTCGCGTCCCGTAAATTCCCACCTTAAAGTGGAATGTTTATGTAGCGCGAAGGTTAAAGGGTATTAGTAAGTCCTAGTAAACAACATAATTATGTGGGACTATATTCTACTTGTATTAATTTGTGTCTTAAGTGTTTTGAGTCTGTAAACAGAAAGAGATTAGACTGCCAATGACGAGGAGATCAGGACTTAAATCCCGGTGGGTGAACTGAGGGGGGTTTCTCCTAAATAATTTTCCACTCTCCAGCCAAAATTCAAACGTATTCTTCCCTAACACATTAGCATACATATGCGTACAACTCTAACGGGTAGAGACGTGGAGCCAGATACTATTCTACCTTCCTCATCCCTACCAGTGGCATATTCTCTGGGTATGCTAGTCCTGTGCCACACACTCATAGATATATTGTAGATATATTGACTTTTTTTTATTCGTTTTTGTCTGTGCAATTTATGTTAATATTACTGTAGACTGTAAAGTAATCATAAATTATTAATTTGAAAACTGATATTTGTTAATGTTTCAAGAACATCGTGTGTTATGTCATTCTTCTTCCAAAAGACTCTAAATTACCATATTAGGAGCCCGAGGACCTGCTACTTGAAAACAGCAAGCCAAGCTAGAGAGGTGCTAATGACCTTGTCCAATGTATATGGGGTTGCAACACTCCCCCTTCCCCCTCACTATCAAACATTGGCCAATTAACTCTGGATTTTACAACCCGGTGCCTACTGTTCACTTATAGCAAGCTAAGCAGTGTGCCAACTATTGAAAAAAGATTCATTATCATAATGGTTATTTACTAAGCTAATTTAATATAATTTAAGTAAAATTACATAGAATAAATACTTATTAAACAGGGTGTATCGTTCACTCTCGAATTCTCATAGACCAATTACGTCCATTAGTTTGAAAGCTATAAGGGAAACTCAGGGGTCTAGAGCATGCGAAACACCCTGTAAAATTGTAAAATAAAAATATGAGTAGCAAGCTTTAAAAAATACAATAATTAAATAAATATTGAGCTATATTTATGCATTCTAGGCACATGTACGTATCATAATGTATTTGGCTAACATATGTACTACCATTTTGGCATATACACTAATTGTAATGGGAGGTTGGCCAGTTGGGG
>CABFWB010000854.1:130434-165426 GCA_902151455.1 Timema bartmani
TGAAGTGCTTTTTATGGTAACATAACCCCCTAATTGATGGAGGCTAGGAAAAATTCTAAATATTAAACACCTCTAGAAGCTATCTGAAATTCTTTTTATGGTTACACAGCCCCCTAATTTGTACTTGTATCTTAATTTTGATATTGTTTGAACCATACATAAAGCCATATATATGTTGTTCATAAAATTTCGGGGGGTTTGAACCGACCCCACCGACTATGGCCTTGCATGTTTGTTTCAATCGGACGAATAGGGGCGTATTCTCGAGAGCTCAACTTCGCGTGATTAGACCTACTCATTCACTGTAACCACAGTCTTATACTGCATTGTCAGTGCTTGGGAAATTTGGGTTCTAATCCCGTTCGGGCATACTGAGGTAGTTTTTTCTTAAATAGTTTCCCACTCTTCTCTTACACAAATGTGGGGGCATTTCCTATAAAATTCTACCTTCCTCATTGCTACTCTATTAGCGTAATTAATTTATGCATATAGCCCAAACGGGTATTACGATCTGGTGGAAAATCTCCTAATCCTATTCCATTATGACTGGTGACCTGGCGGTCTAGGGGTAAGGTGTCAGACTTCTGTACTGGGGTCCGGGGTTCAATCCTCAGTCCCAGTACAGATTTATCTGATTGCCAAACCCTTCCTTCACCTCTGACAAGACGTGTATTAATCACAACTTGTGAATGTGTGGAATGTCAAGTATCCACAGTGGTTCGGATCCCACGTTAAACTGTAGGTCCTCCATTTCATCTCACTATCACCCTACCATTACACATTAGTGCGTATAACCCGAACGGGTAGTAAGACGCTGAGCTAATAAAAAATATATATATATTCCTTTATATCGCTGTTTTATATTACTGTCACTATTTATTCTTTTCATCCTGTTCCAATAAGTCACTGCTAGCCACGATTTATATCATTTATTCTCATTATCGTGTTTTATTAAGTTGCTGCTATCTATTAGGGCCTAGTGGCACTAATTATTCTCCTAATCCTCTTATATTAAATCGCTGCAATCCGCTTATGGCACTATTTATTATCTCAATCCTGTTCTATTAAGTGGCTGCCATACACCAGTGACACTATTTACTATTCTAATCCTGACCCATAAAATCGCTGTTAGCCATAACAGGCACTAAAAAGTCATGTTTAACGTGTTTATTAAAAAGTTAACAGTCAAGATAAATATTTATTATACTACCTGTTTGGGCTATACTCATATACACCAATCATGCTAATGTGCTAGGGATGAGAAAGTTTGAATTATAATAAATGTACCCGAATTTGCTTGTGAGGAGAGTGAAAAACCATTGAGGGGAAAACCACCCTCAATACAACCAGCCGAGATTCGAAACCTGATCTCCCAAACATTGGCTGCATAGTCTATTGTGAGAGTGACGCCTTAGACCATGCGGCCACTGAAGTAGGTGTCAAGATATGAATGCCGGTGGTTATTTGATATGAAAAATATCTCAGATAATTATAATATCGTATTATAAATTGCTCCATAATAGGAATTTAAAGGGAGTTTAATGAGTCACTTGAAATTCTTCAATTTGAATCGAAACGTCAATCACATGGCACATTATAGTGTAGTACCTGTTTACAAGAGCTCTTATAAACTTTCGGTTAACATGTATTAAGATAAATTCAGATTAAAAAAATGCAAGAAACACGTGATGCTGCTAAGCCAGGTAGCCACTATTTTATTTTGACTTAGAAATATTAATGCAAAACACTCCTTTTAACCTTAGAGGTAGCATTCTTACCTTGATCTCTTGTAGTATGGCCCTATTTTATAAGCTGTCAAGGTAATCTTGCGACCTCTTAGTTTAAATGAATCGTACATAAATATTAAAATGTGTTTATCATTAAGTCATCATGTTTCTTTGGATATACTATAAACTATTATTATATTTAATATTTGTTTTGTTTTTATTATGGAATATATTTATCAGTAATTCATCAAGTTTTAATATTATTATGACATTTAAGTTATTTTAATATACCTGGCAGTGGTGTGAAATGTTATTCTACAATCCTCCCAATTATAACACACACTGATATTAAGTATCCCTCTAAACCTTAACTTTGGTATGTATGTTACTATGCCATTTACCAACTATAGCACTCTTTAGTATTAAGTATCTCGCTCCATTTTGATAGTGGTATGATTATATCTTGGTATTAAGTATCTCTCTAGATCTTGATAGTGGTATGATTACGTAACCTGGTATTAAGTATCTCTCTTTACACCTTGGCTATAGTATGAAATGTTTCTCTACTATTCTCCACAATTTAACAAATCCTGGTATCAAAAATATCTGGATTCCTTGGTGGTCCGTGTGAATGTTGGCCAAATGTGGTCAAACCTGAATACCAGAAGAGTATATACTTGTAGAAACGTCACCTTTTTATTAGTTTTGTCTTCCTTTCTATGTGCTTTACTATTCCAGCACCAGTTATTTTATCTCAATTTGTGCCTTTTTTTTTGCAATAAACAAAGTATTTTTATTAGTGCCTCGTAATAAATTTCTTGTTTTAATATTCACTTGAATATACGAATAAATAATATGTTTTATATCATCATAACTAGGCCATCAATCTTGTGATTGGCTTACTGCAGCTTTACAATTTTGCCTATCTTTGTATTATTGCTAGCTATAATTTTAATGTATGATGTATGGAGTTAAACAATATACATATTTGCCACTCATTCGCTGGATGTTATTTTTTCACCGATAAGCCAGGGTCACGATCTACATTTTTTATTAATAAGTTAGAATATATTAATCCTATTTTTTAGTTTGAGCTTTACTAAATTGCTTTATGTATTAGGAACTCTAAATTTCATTGCCGCACTTAAAAAATACATCACCTATCCCTGTCTATAGCCAGTTCCATCCAGTCGACATCATTACACTTATCTCTAGCTAGTTCTAACCAATCCATTTTATTACACCCTAAACTTATCCTTATCTTGAGCTAGTTCTATCCAGTCCACTTCATTACACCCAATCCCTATCTCTAGCTAGTGCTATCCAATCCACCTTATACACCCTAATCCTATTCCCATCTTGAGCTGGCTCTATTCAGTCCACCTTATTACACCCAATCCCTATTTTTAACTATCCAGTCCACCTCATTACACCATATTCCTATCTTATGCTAGTTCTATCCAGTCCACCTCATTACATCCTATCCCTATCTCTAGTTAGTTCTACCCAGTCCACCTCATTATATCATATCCCTATCTCTAGCTAGTTCTATCCAGTAAACCTTACTACACCCTACCCCTATCTTGAGCTATTTTTATCCAGTACACCTCATCACATCCTATCCCTATCTCTAGCTAGTTCTATCCAGTTCACCTCACTACACCCTATTCCTAACTTGAGCTAGTTCTATCCAGTCCACCTAATTACACCATATCCCTATCTTGAGTTAGTTCTATCCAGTTCACCTCATTACATCCTATCGCTATCTTGTATCTTGGGCTAGTTCTATCCACTAAACCTCACTACACCATATCCCTATCTTGAGTTAGTTCTATCCAGTCCACATTAAACACTATTTCTTTCAATTTCATTAAAATGGTTTTTTTTATCACTGCGTCTTACTACTTGTTCAGATTGTACGCAAACTTACTAATTACGCTAATGATCTAGGGATGAGGAAGGTTTAATTTAGAGGAAGTGTACTTGGATTTGCGTGGAGATAGAATTGAAAACCATTTTGGAAAAGCCCCCCTCAGTACAATCTACCGCGATTCTAACCCCGATTTCCCTGTCATCGCCAGTCCAGTCTAACATGAGAATCACGCCTTAGACCATACGTTTGCCAATCAATATCGTTAATGCGTTAAAGAGTGATTCACTAGTATTTTCTAGCCAACGTAATCTCGTTTCCTTCTCTTCTCTATTAATTTTGGACATCTGATGTTAAACTATGGCTTCTTTCTATTCTTTGTGCATAGACCCACAGTCCTACACTACCCTTCGTTGCATCTATAATATTATTCCTAACAATATTCTACCATTTTTCTGGATGAATTATAACAATTAAGATTTTTTTTAAATCACTATTACTAATACCATTTCCTTGATTTAAAAAAATAGCCATGCGCTCAAATTGAGAGGTTGGCTTTGCTTCTTCTGAATGTAAGTCTAATCTCATCCACCCAACTTACGCTAATCCATGTCGTCGTACACGCTGTCACCTCAATAGTTAAAGTTTCAGATAAAATTGACCAAAATTTAGGTCGCCTTAGCACTAATTAGGTAAGCTTAGTATTTAGATGAGGCTATGAAAATAATGCGTGGCTATATCGAAACCAAACAAAGGCTTGGCTTCAAAAGAAAAAGAAAGTTTATTTTACCCCAATATCCAGGTAATGATGATGATTTTATCTTCTATTTATTTTTCCCCGTTTGGGGTTTACACTTATGCACTAATTACGCTAAGTGTTAGGGATTTGGAAGGTTATATTTAGAGGAAGTGTGCCTGCATTTCCATGAAGGGATGGTAGAAAACTATTTTGGAAAAAACCCAGTACACCCGACTGAGATTCGAACCTCTATAGCCCTTTCATCGGCACTTAAGTCCTCTGCGAGAATAGCGCGTTAGACCACGCAGCCACCGAAGCGGGTCTATCCATATTCAAATTATATTATATCATCCCAGTTGGGAAACAACCCTAATATTTACTCCATAGGATGACGTTACTTAGCAGGTCTCTTGTTCGATTCCTTAGCTCAACCGATATTACGCCTTTTTTCTGGCAAGGCCACAAAATGTATCTTTGGTGAAATTAGGGTTTAAGTTTTTCAGTGATGAATAAATGGTAGTAAAATGAGCTTTGAGTTTGTTCTTCACTACTAGTTCCTATTGACTAATGTCATAAAACGAATACAAGTTGGCCTCTAACAGTGGAAAACCTTTTCTGACTGGCTGACCGTCATTCGTCAGCCTAACCAGAAGTCAACGTTGACAACCTCCCGATATTCTCCGATCTAAAAAGTTATTCAAGTACAGGTTTTATAGAAAGGCTATACAAGTTTCTCTTGTTGATCTCCCCCTTTACCTCCACACCTTTTTTTTCCATCCCTGTGCATGCTATTTATTATTCTTCCCAAACAAAGTTGACAATTTGGACAAGACCTAACGTCCTTGTCTTTATTACGAGAAACAAGGGCTTATACCAGGATCAACTCTGTGTGGAGGAAGATTCTTGTTTGTGTCTTGACTAGGACTGTAATAATCATTCCGTCTTTAGACGTAAAGTACAATCTGATTTTCATAGTAAGCCAGTTATTTGAAAACAGAAAACTTATGCTGCCACATTGGTGTAGCTTAAAACATTACAATAATTGTATTTTCATTATTAGTCCATTTAATTAATAAAGTAAAGGTAAATTATTATATAATAATGCATGAGGAAGTATTATTGGAATATTTTAATATTTTTTTTACATGCTTAGGTAGCTGCCTGGTCTAAGGCATTCACTCTCGTGTTAGACTAGACTGCTGATGACAGGGAGATCAGGGTTCGAATTCCGGTCGGGTGTAGTGAGGATGTTTTCCACTCTCCCTCCACGCAAATGTGGGTACACGTAATTTAAATTCAACCCTTCTCATACCTAACTCACTAGCGTAATTAGTACATCTGCGTATAGTCTGAACAAGTAGTAAGACTTGGTGTTAAAAAAACTCTTGGGTGAACTTTATAATCAAATAAGACATTTTATTAATAAAATACCAAATTTTAGTGAATTTCAGTCAATGTCACCGGGTGGAAGTGGGCTTCGTATAAAAGTCGTGGTCTACATACTCATTTTCCAATAAGTAAAACATTTATCCAGTCACAGTTTATTTAATGATGAATTTAGATATTAATATGGTTTTAGTTAATACATCTCACACTGGAGTTTTTAATGGCTTAATTTAAGAGGTGCGAATGATGAAGGTAATTTTTCTTAAAAAATAAAAAAGCGCATCCACATTAGAATGGAGATAAAGAGAGTAGGCGGGGGGAGGGAGGGAGGTGATAAATCACTTGTTGAAGACAACCTCCCAGTTTATCTTACAGGGCTTCAAACCTTGACTTCCCTCTCAACAAGTACTAAGCGAAATGCTAGTTTTATAATTTACACCATCTTACACCGGTGGAGGTATTAATTTAGAGTGAATAGTGTTATCGAAGTAGTACAAACTTTATATATTAGATCAGAAAGCAACTTAGATCTATATAAATATATATAATATTTACACTGGTATTGAATAAATTTTTTTTACAAACGTGGAGGGATTGTAGAGGATTATTAGATCGGAAAAGCTTATTACATACCTCATTTGACACTGGTAGTGCCGTATATAATATAGGTCTACTACTGCATGATAGTGTACCTATCCAATAGTTAAAACTTAACTTGATAAGTTATCTTTGGTTTGGAAGATGATGTTTACGACCATAGCTTAAAATGTACACTCAATCTACCCTGAAATGTAGAAGTCTTACCTTGATAGACTATACTATGGCCTTATATTATAAGATACATCATAGTGGAATAATGCTAGGTAAGCTTGCTACCTTAAAAAGTTAAACTAAAGGTACACAGTGAATATGTATCAATATTTATATCCTCTACAATTCCTCCACTTTTGTAAAATACATTTATTTACATAATATATATATTTATTTAAAAACCACCACGTATTAATAAGCCTACCTGTTCGGGTTGTGCACATACACTAAATACGCTAATAAAATAGAGATAGTGAAGATATAATTTAGAGGAAATGTACCCAAATTTTCACGTAGTGAGAGTGGGAAACCATTTAGAAAATACCTCAGAACACCTGACCGGTATTCGAACCATGATCTTCTCCTCACCGGCAGTCAAGTCTAACACGAGAGGAACGCTTAAGACCAGTGGTCGACAACCTCCAGCCCGACAATTGATTTTATTTGGCCCGCAAAAGATTAAGAAAACAAATAATAATGTGTTCATAAAAACAGATTACTAACCGATAACTACATAAGTTTAAATTCTTGCTCGAAATTTTTTTAAACCGGCCAACATATTTTTTTAACCCCATACAAACTGCGATATCAAAAAGGTTGCTGACCCTTCTTTTAAACCATGTGACAAATCGATGCAGGTTCCATATATTTATACGCCATTTCGTATCTTCTGAAGAAGTCACTTTGGCCATTAGGAATCAAGGCTACCAACTATAAAAAATTAGGCCATTGATTTTTTTTTATCTCTGTTGGCTACTCTACGCGTAAGGTTCTTCCGATGATACCTTGACAAGACAAGGTCAAATGTGAATATTGACGTGTGTGAACCAAACTTCCTGCCCTCCGCTTTCCAGTTATATTTTAGAGGCCATTTGGCTCATGTAGGGATATTCCGCACCTTTATTTTAATTAACCATATATATTCAATCAGAATAATTGTTAGAACAGGTTTTGAGAAATTAAAATTATGTACCGGAAGCAGTATATAAAGTGCCATGATGGCTCGATGTTAATATTCATGGGAAACACGCCTAGGATATTGCTAATACTCATAGACACCTGTCTAGAATAATGTCAATAATCATGGACACCTGTCTAGGATATTGATAATAATCATAGATAATTGCTAAGTATATTGCTAATACTCATGGACACATGTCTAGGATATTGTTAATACTCATTGACACCTGCCTAGGATATAGTTAATAATCATAGACGATTGCCTAGGATATTGTTAATACTCAAGGACACCTGTCCAGGATATGGCTAATATTCATGGAAAACTGTCTAGGATATTGCTAATATTCGTGGAAACCTGCCTAGGATATAGCTAATACTCATGGACACCTGTCTAGTATATTATTAATACTCATAGACACCTGTCTAGAATATTACTAATACTCATAGACACCTGCCTAGGATATTGTTAATATTAATAGAAACCAGGTTAGAATAATGTTAATACTTATAGAAACCTGTCTAGTAGTTTCCTGAGACTCATAGAAACCCGACTAAGCTAGTGTTAATTATAGATCAGATAGTGCTATTTATAGAAACCCAACTAGTATAATAAAAGAAATAAAACTAAATATTAATCAATTTTGCATATGCATGAATTATTCTGCTTATGAGTATAGACAAAACATGTATGAAAGCCAACTTGAGATTTGTGGGGTATTTTTAAATATTGGGTATTCTTTTTGACCCAACCTTATAATATAGAGTGTAACATTTAGTCAAAATCATTAGTCATTTTAATGGAGTTTGAATGATTGAGATAATTTCTTTATGTAACCTTCCCTTAATTAAAACTTACCCTAATTTATCTTTTCCCCATGGTTTTCAAACTACCATGGTAAGGCTACCTGCATATGTTTACTAATGGCCATTGGGAAGACGTAGACGCAGATGGGAGGATAACATTAGAACGTACCTGATAGAGATAGGATGTAATGAGGTGGACTGGATATAAATAGCTTAATATAGGGATAGGGTATAATGAGATGGATTGGATAGAACTAGCCCAAGATAGGGAGGTATAAGTGTCGTACTTTTATAAGTGTGGCAATGAACTTTCAAGATACTAGTGTTCTAGAGTAAACAATTAAGTACTTATACATTAAAACACCGATTTCATGTTTTATTTATAATAACCAAACATAATTTATGCTTAATATTTAGACTTGTAAGAAACACAAAAACATTAATTTGAAAAACTACTTTTCACACAAATTATATTTGAAAAATATAAATTCTTCCTCCACGAGAGATTTGTTAGGATTAGTAAAATTATTTTACATTTGGTATCATTAAATTGGCCAATATTTTGTTTAATTTTCAACTGAACGAATGCTGCCACAGAAGAGAGGCCACCATGACACGTTTGTTTCAGTCAAATTAACCAAGGGAGCCTCCTCAACACTAGAAAAATATCAAGGTTTTTTTAAAATTGGAGCTTAGAATAAATAATACATTTTTCTTACTATAGTTCGGATCAAATAAAAGCAAATATGTTGGTACAGGAAAATCAAACAGAATATTACATCTTTAAAATTATTAGCGATATTAATTAAAATATGTATTATTTAATAATATTCTAATATTAGGCTTCTAGTCATCTACCTTGACCTCATAGTTTAGGCCTATAATACATTGGGTAAGATTTATAAAATTGCGTTATATCTGCAAAGCTTTGGGAAATCTTTATTTTAGAAGCCATCTTAAAGCGGTTTGCGGTAGTTAATAACCCAATTTGGGACATTTTGTATTTAATTTTAAGTAGACTGCGACAGTTCAGTATATTCTTCAATAAACTAGATAAATCCTAAAATAACCAATTTATTAAGAATTATAATGAGGTGAATAATTATTTATTGAAAACCTGTAATACTGTATGTCTCAGTGAGTGCATCTTTTTTAGTACCGTGTCTTACTACCCGTTCGGGTTATACGCTTATGTACTAACTACGCTAATGGTTTTAAGGATTAGGAAGGTTACATTTAGATGAAGTGTTCCCAAATTTGTGAAGAGGGAGAGTGGAATTTGGGAAAAACCACCCTCAGTACACCCGACAAATATTCAAACCTCTATATCCCCGTCATTGGCAGTCTAGTCTACTATTGCGAGAGTAGCGCGTTAGAACATGCGGCCACCGAAGCGGGTTTGAGTGCATATAAGTCTTACTTATGTTACTTTGTCTCTATATATATAATTACGTCTCTCTGAATATATCTATTTATGTCCTCTCTGTATGTATATTATTATTTATGTATACATATGCATTTGTTCATTTATTGTATTTAGAACTATTTCTAATATACATTTGAGCGAAAATAATCGGAACTACTATTCAAACAAAGGGATTTTACTAAAGCAACAAACACACAAATCTCTTTTTAAAACGATCTAAAAGGTTTTGTCTGAACTTCAGTTTGAGAGAAACTGCCTTTTAATAACCACACAGATATAAAATACTATTGTGTCATCAGGTAGTTTATTTTCTTTGCTGACCTGCATATTCCTCTGGAACATAAGTATCAGAATATGTCCTTTTCTCAAAGTCATAGATTACGTGAAGCAACAACTCTCGAGATCGCTGTTGTCTAGAATGTATTAGCAATATTTCTCTCTAATATATTAAGATTAGTTTGGAATTTGATAGAAAGTGTTTCTTTTTTTATATATATAAGAAAAGTTATTTTTTTAATCCGAATGTATCGTATTGCTAACATAGTATATTAAAATAATAAGAAATAGATTTATTAAGAGTAAATAGCCAGAGCTATATTAATGGTAATTACTTCAGATAGATAGATGTGTTTATTTAATCAGGATAGGGAGAAGTCCAGTAGACTATCTAAACTAAGGGTACCTGTGATTGAGAACTATATCCTAGAATAATAACGACTTGGGAACCAAGTTAATTTAGTTCAGTAAGCTACATATTACTAATATCAATAGTCTTATGATTAACAAAACAAATCCAGGAAAATATGGAGTAATAATTAATAAATCAGCATCTAGAATAAAACTCAGGCTACTCAGCAGAGCTCCCGGCCATCTTGGTTTAATAAGACTTTTTCATTTCTCGCCCCGTGAAATACGGCCAACGTGGAAGCGGAACTGCCGATAGATAGATTGAGAAACGAAGATCACCGAACAATGACCATGAATGAAAAAAAAAAAAAAAACTGAAAGCTATTGGGAATGTAGAAGTGAACTTTCTATTTGCTAAAATAAACTAAGCAGGAAGTCTCAAATAGGGACAAGAACTGGAACATCAAGGGGACCAAGTTACATAGCTGCATTAGAACCTTGTTAATCTAAGCTAACTGGGACAGAAGTTTGTTCAGACTATCGAAAATTCAGATTAAGTGCGAGAATACAGGGATACAATATTTTCACGAATTTTAAATTACAGACGAATGAGTTTAATCACATTTTCATTTATTTAACTGATGTATAACACTTATTGTGTAATTAATTTAGTTACAGGAAAAAACATTGTGTGGACTAAAACATGTAAATATTAATAATTTATTATCAGATATCACTGATTCTTACAATTCTCTTTTAACTTTGAGCTTGTTAACCAATAAAATATATTTCATTTGACTTAATTATTTTTCCCCGTTCTCCGAAAAGTGTGTTTATTATCCGGAATTTAAGACTACCGGGGCTCGGTTTGAAGGTGTTTTACTGTAAATATGTTTTATATTTGCGAGGTTGAGAATGAATTCAAGGATCAATAGTTTAAACAGGAGTAGGACTCAGTTGTTGCGGAATAGATTGCCCTTCCTTCTCTGAACCTTCAGCTAATTATTAATGCCAGTTTAAGTGTTTCTTATTATTATTTTTTATAAAGCATTAAGATAATCATTAATTTCAATCTCATTGGTTTTTTTTAGCCTCCGGTGGAACATTAATGTCGGTACTAGTTTTTATACTCTTGTAGAACATTATGCAAATCAGTATTGCTAGTGGCAGTATTTCATTTTTCAAATCCGTCTTGAAACCCGACTTTCATATTTTCCAAAGTGTGGACACTTAGGAAGTAGCCACTATATAAAGTCTCTATCAGGCCACTGGGTTTATTTCATGATTAACACTAATCTAAGAGAGCGTAAATAGGAGCTTGTGTTTTAATAAATGGCCTCAGTAATCTACCGGAGAGAGGATGGAAAAAAAATCTAATACGGAAAAGTCTCTCCAGAGCACCTTTTCATAGCCTCTCCTTGGTCTCGATGGTAACAATCAGAGGTGCAAGCCACACCATTTATTCTTCCGGAACATCTTTCTTTTTCTGTTCAAAACAAAATTAAGGAACCCGCTTTGGTGGCTGCATGATCTAAGGTGTTACTCTCGCAGTGAACTAGACTGCCAATGACGGGGAGATTGAGTTTCGAATCTTGGTAGGGTGTATTGTGGGTGGTGTTTACGAAATGGTTTTCCTCTCTCCCTCCACACAGATGCGGGTACATTTCCTATCAATATAAACTCACTAACCTCTAGAGCTATTAGCGTAATTAGTACATAAGCGTATAGCCCGAATGGGTAGTAAGATGCAGTACTAAAAAAAAATTAATGACTTAAAATCGAGCTAAAAACCACCGGGTACGAGGGATTTAAATAAAAATATGTTCATAATTAGGAGATCTCAGGTGTAAAAAAATAACAAAAAACTATCATTACATGAAAAAATACCATTAGAACTACTTACCTCTTTGATCCCTTCAATGTAACCGTAATGTATCATAGTTGCACGGAAACACGTCTAGACCCCAAACTAGACTCTCACAAAAGTTTAAAATGACCTTATTCACACACCTAAACAATCAGAATAATACCATGTCAAATTATATGTTTATATCATCGTGACCCCTCAGATAAAGCAAATATTGTGATCGTCAAAAATATATAATCGAAATGTATATGTGTCTTTCTTTATCTCGGGCTAGAGCCAAAACCATTTTACCGATCAGACTAAAACTTGGTTTCTAGGCTTTTCATATAGTTCCTCAAAGGTTTTTTTATTTTGAACTAGATATCTAACCCTAAAATTAAGGGTAATTTACAGGGGCGAAAATAAAAAAAACGCAATTTTCTCAAAATTGGGTTCAACGATTTTGAATCAAATTCAGAACCTGTTTAGTATAGTAAGAAAAATAGTGCATTTCATTTTCCCATGAAAATCACTTAGGGTATAGGTTACTTTACTTAAGCTATCTCCCATTTTAATTATATCTCCGCAACTGTTTGAGTTGTGAAATAAGGTATTATTTTAAAGTTATAGGAATATTCATCACCATCAACTGTTTCCCGCCTGTGGCCGGGTCAGTTTAGTAAAATGCTTCCATTTTCCTTTATTCTTCCACCACTCTTCCTCCTTTAATTTCTTCCATTCTTATCCTCTCACTTGAACACTTTCTGTTATCTGCTCCTCCCAGCTTTCTTATCCTTCCTTACGATCTTTTTCTTACATACTTTATTTCCAACATTTTCTTCGGCATCCTCTCCTTCATTATATGCCCATACCATCTAAGTCTTGTTTCCTCTACTATATCATGTAATCCCTGTACCCATACTCTTTCCAGGATAACTTCATCCGTAATCTTATAGGGATATTGAAAAAAAATTGAAACATCTGTTCATAAAACCAATTTTTCCACTCAACAAATAAATCTATTTTTTAAACGAAGTTCAGGGAAACTGAGAGTTTATTTCTATTCTCTTTGGTGAACAGAGATGTTCCTATTTTCTCATTGTTTCTGTAACAGTGTATATTCATGTATGCTCTTTGGTGGAAAAGGATGCTCTTTTTTCCATTATATTTCTGCAGCGATGTAAATTATTTCGTTTCACATACGATATCTTACGAATTATGAGTAAATTCCTCAAGAGAGAAAGTCTGTGCGGTTCACCGTTCCATTTATTTAAATTAAATCATGCGCGATAGCTCACTTTTGAGTGCCTGAAAATAATTTAATTGATTGGTAATAGTTTTATTGTACTGGGCTACAAACCATTAGCCATGTGTTTTAAAACAGTTCTAGTATAAATATATCAATCAAATCTAGGACCGTTAATTGAAATAAAAATCAATTTAATATTGATAAATATTAGGGAATCAAACCATAGACCTTCCAATCAGAAGAGTGGTCACGCTTATAGCGCCAAGCAAATACCAATAAGAGTAATATTCGCTTACGAGCTTTGGAGCCACTCGAATGTTGTTCTTGTCTCTTCAAGGCCTCTCAGATAAATCCTAACGTAGTTTTATGACTTGTTGATGATTGCCTCGCTACCCCCTGGTCTTTGGTTACGAAACCTGCGCCGCCGGCCATTCATTAATTCCACACTTAACGGCAAGCCAGTTATCCTTGAGAAGCTCGGTAGCTTCCTACCCTGTGCTCGCTTAAAAAAAGTCCACTAATTAAACGAGAAAGACTGCTTCGACTTTCAATCATAGTCTGTTACAAACATATTCCTTTGTGTTAGAATGGTCAGGACACTTTAAAATTAGTTTTTTTGGTGTTTTTATAGCACTGCATCTTACTACCCGTTCGCACGGGACACACCTTTAATCACTCTGCAATATTTATTTATTTTTTGTTAGTTTTTTAATCAAAAAATAAAAATGGTATATTTGCGATTTAGCTGCAATTTGCCCTTAACAACTTTGATTAATCGATATCCAAGTTAACAGAGATAAAAATGATAAAACGATATATGTCCTCCCATTCCCTCTTCAACAGCTTTCTTTTAATTCTGTTCTATAAACTAGTGAAAAATATAGAGTTTCTTTTCAATGGAATCAGCTACAAATAAAATTTATTTCTTGTAAATTTCTTAGAACTTTTTTTTTTGCTAAAATTGTCTCATGAAACTCATTTAATTAGCTCAGAATTTTGTTAAGATGCTCTAAAATTCCCTCCCACAACTTTGAATTACTGAATTTTTTTTATCAGCTAGAGAGGTGGGTGACATATCTCCGGCAGATGGGACTCCAATCTACCCCTCATTTGGTAAACCCATATGGGCACCCTTGTCCATTCGGGTTGTACGCAGATGTACTAACTACACTAATGAGTTAGGTATGAGTAAGGTTGAATTTAGAGGAAGTGTACCCAAATTTGCGTGGAGTAGAGTGGAAAACCATTTCGCAAAAGCTACCCTCAATAAATCCTAACAGGATTCGAACCCCAACCTCCCTGTCCTCGGCAGACCAGTCTATTGCAAGAGTGGCACCTTAAGGCCCTTGGCCCTGTAAAGTCCAAGTCTAAAGCCTATTTTGTGGGATGGTGGGCGGGAGGGTGAAAGGGGTGGCGTGGCTTCAAAACCAACCAAAGTATCCTTCTAAGCCAACAAGAACAGATGGATCACTACGTTAATATTTTCAACACCCGTTCTAAGATAATTTATCGATGTTTATTAATTGTTACATTTTCTTATTTTTTGTTATGAAGCCGGCAGTTTTTTATTGAAAAAGTCAATTTTATCTATATTTGATCAGTGTTAAAATTATAGAGGAAGTGTGTATATAAAAAGTATAAAATAATCAACATGCTTCTATTCTTGAACAAACCGTTTCCGAAAAGAAAATTGTAAAACAATAAAAATTCTTGAAGATAACCGTTTTTTCCCATGGCTCTGCATTTCCACGCCAAATGAAAATGGCCAATAATCTTAAGATGGCGACTAACTTGTAACATAAGATAACATTGTAATGTAACACGAGCACTCACTGGTCAGTTAAATGTAACAAACGACAAGCTGTGCCCACGTGCTCAACTCGCGTGTCTGTTTTTATCGCGAATCTCTTTGATTGTTAGACTACAAGCAAGTACAGGTGTCT
Organism: Timema bartmani; assembly: GCA_902151455.1. NCBI lineage: Eukaryota > Metazoa > Arthropoda > Insecta > Phasmatodea > Timematidae > Timema > Timema bartmani. Next base: position 145,822 of record CABFWB010000854.1, read on the forward strand.
CACCATACGTGCCGAGCAAAGTCATCCAGTCGTAATTAGTGTCTACTGGTGTGAAGACGTATTGTGTACTACTAACAATTTGCAACAAGTGTTTGCTAATAATGGAGTGGACCCAAGAAACAACTTTATTTGTTATTGAACAAGTAATGTCACGTTTCACAATTCTTGGCGCAACTAAATTAAGCAGATACTCAAAATCTGTAGAAGACATTCGAATGACTTTTTGTAAGCACCACGTCTTACTACCCGTTCGGGTTCTACGCCTATGTACTAATTATTATAATGTGTTAGGGATTGGGTAGGTTTAATTTAGAGGAAGTGCATCCGCATTTGCATGGAAGGAGAGTGAAAACCACTTAATAAAAACCACCCTCAGTGCACCAGACTGGGATTGAACCCCGATCTCCCCATCCTCGGCAGTCTAGTCTACTGCGTGAGTAGCGCGTTAGACCACGTGGCCACCGAAGTGGGTCATTTTTATATTGGCCACTAATTTCTTAATTTGTCAAAATATTCAATAATGTCTAGCCACTATTAACATTCCTTTCTCTAAATAATTTCGTAGGCCACCACCATTTCTGTATTTTCTCATTCCTTTTTAAATAACAACACCTCATTATAATAAACGCAGTATTTGGGTCTACTAGGCTTGACATTTTTGCCATAAATGAGAGAAAATCGAAGCATTGTCGAATCGAACTTCCGAAGTGAGCATTTACCGCACTATTACGAGCTTTGTAGTGTAAAGCTCGGCTTAAGTCAGTCGCCACCTTTAGATATTCCGGCCATCGAAGTGGGCTTAAAATTAGTTGAAAGGTACGAATTATTGGAACTAGAAACTTTTCCTGGAGGAGATGGGGGGGATTGCATGTAAGCACAGTGCAAAAGCGATTTACATAAATACTCGCATCAGTGGACGCACGGTATAGCGCGTCACTTTCGTGTTAGACTGGATTGCCGATGACTGGAAGATTGGGTTTCGAATACCGGTCGGGTATTCTGAGGGTGAGTTTTCCTAAATGGACTGAGTTTATATTTCCTCTAAAATGCAACTCTACTCATTCCTACTCCATTGGCACAAAGTAATGCATTTGTATTTTGCCATGACGGATACAAAGACATTGGTTGACCTTGGTGGTCTTAGGATAAAGTGCTCGCCTCAGAACCCGATTTTCGTGGGCTCAAACCCAACTGGGGTTGACGGATTTTTCCTGAATGATAAAAATCTGTAGCACAACTTTCTTCGAAGGGAAAGTAAAGCTTTCAGTCCCATATCGATTGTGGCATGCATGTAAAAGAACCCTGGTATGTATGTGAAAATGCTTTTCCCAGCAAAATTGGTAGGCCATTTCGTTCTCACGCATAGAAATTATTGTGTTCCGAAATAATAATTCGTTTCAGAAAGTGCGCGTTAAATAACTAAAATAAATAAATATAAAATAAACAAAAACACGGCGGAAAAAAAAATTGTACAAATAAATGTAAATAACTATTTGTGTCTGAAAAATAATATTACTATATTTCAATCAAATATTGACTAAAACATACTTTTATTTGTACTCAGATTCGAAATTAGGATATTATAACGAATGTAAATGATACCAAAAGTATATTTGTCTAAAATATTAATTTTGAATACCACCTAACCACAACTTATCTATGGCCTTATTTAGCAAGCTACCCGCCTCAGTGGTGTAGTTAGCTAACGCGCTAGTATCTTGTTGAGCTAGACAGCCGAGTACTGGGAGATCGAGGTTCGAATTTCGCTCGGATGAACTGGGAGAGGTTTTTCCTACTTGGTTTTCCACTCTACCTCCATGCAAATGCGGGTACACATCCTCTATATTAAACCTTCCCAATTCCATAATTAGTACTTAAGCATATAACCCGAACGGGTAGTAAGACGTGGTGCGAATTATTATTATTATTATTATTATTATTATTATTATTATTATTATTATTTAGCAAGATAATCTAATTTGAGAATTTACCTTATTTTTTCAGATTAGCTTTTATTTTTTTTTGGGAGTAAAACTTACTAAAGTAATGTTTGTAAACAAATGTAATGAATAAGTGCACTTTAAAACAACCTTGAACGTAACTTCAATCGAGAAAGATATTTACAGGTACCCTCTGGGAAATTATGGGTTTGGGTTTCAACAGGTTGATTTTAATTGTTTAGGAGGTATATAAAGCAGACAAGAAATGAGGGACTCGGAATTTACTAGAAGAAAAATCTCAGGCGCTAATAGCTCAAATTACGTGATGAATTATAACTTTAGTTGGAACGTTCAGAAAATAACTTTCCATGACTTTATCTAAGGAGTCTTTATAGAGAATATATCTCACAGAAAATATACCTGTATTAATTTAGAGAGAGTATAGAAAATCACAGTGATTAACTCTCTGGATACTTGCTTCGGTGGCCGCATGGTCTAAGGCAGGAACGGTGAGAATTTTCTGGCCAGTGTGCCACTTAAGGACAACCTGAATTTTGAACTAGTCCAGTGTGCCACCTTTTATTTACGTTTTTTAACGAGTATTTAAAAATCAACACCTGTTGAATATTAAGAAATGTAATGAAAAACTCAAATCAAATTTTTAATATTTTAATAATGACTAAATTTTAAATAAGTAAAATTTATAAAATGGTCAAAGTAGGTGTCTTAGACAATATTAATGTAATTAACTAAAAGTAAAAACATTGAAATTAAAACCTTCAGGGGAGAGAAATACAATAAATATATATAAATGTTAAAATAAAAAGACTATATGATCTTTTCCACTATAGTTTGAAACGTGTTGTATTTTGCTAGCAAAGTTATTTTGATCACTATATGCTCGGTTCATAACTTTGTCTTCAACAGCACACAAGATGGTTTTTAGCCATTGACTGACTTCATGAAGTTCATTGTGACATTTGAATGACAATGATATAGAAATATTGACTTAAAAAATAATACCACGTTGTAAAAGGTTTCATTTAGTGTTTATATTTTGGTGTCGGCGTGCCACCCAAACCTTGTTCGTGTGCCACTGGGTGGCACGCGTGCCATATATTTGCCAGCCCTCATCTAAGGCATCACGATCGCAATAAACTATACTTCCAATGATGGAGTGATCGTGAGTCGATTTCGGTTGAGTATATTGAGGGTGTTTTTTCTAAATGGTTTCCCCCTCTATCCACGTTAATGCGTCTACATTTTCTCTAAATTTAACCTTCCTCAACCCTGACACATAAGCGGATCTAGTAGAAAGGTGTATAGCTCGAACGAGTATTAGTAAGACGTGGTGCTAAAAAAATATCTGCATAAAAGCACACCCAGTGCACAAGGATGTAAGTAGAGCTTTAAGCTCCAGAAAAAAAAAGTTGCTATTGGATTTATTTTAACATGGCTCAAATACTTTTGTACTACTACCTGGTCAGGTTATACGCATATATGATTACTCTAATGGGTAAGGAAGGAGGAAGGATGCATTTTAGAGGTAATTCACGCGCATTTGAATGGAAGGAGAATGGGAAACAATTTAGGAAAAACCACCCTCAGTACACCCTACCGGGATTCTAACCCCGATCTCCCCGTCTTAAGCAGTCCAGTTCAACACGAGAGTGACACCTTAGACCATTCGGCCACTGAAGCGGGTATCATTTTTATTAAAATATAACTTACTATAAGATTATAAATATGTTTCATTAATTTAAGTATTCAAAGGTTAATAAAAGTATAACACCTTATCTCAGTCAGTAGTGTTTATGTCTACTGAGATAAGGGTCCCGGTTTTGATTCCCCACATGGCCAAAAAATTCAATGGTGAAATGTGGGTTTCCCCTTTCACAGTGATGAATTAACAGCCGGGGGCTGGATGTTGTGTCTGTTCTAGATTTAAGTTAGTTTATATGTCGTGTACTGATATAATTCAGTTTAGAAAGTGCACATCAAATACATCATTATAAATTAAATAACAATTAAATTATTTTTCTAGTTATTTAAATTTCTAATAAAATACCGTTAGGTCCAACACAGTAATGATTCCACTTTACTTTAGTAACATAATTGACAATTTTTTATTAATTATTATTGATCTGGAATAATCCTATATATGAAAAGCTGAGAGAGAGCTCTGAGGTTGGATACAAACGTGGGGAAATCATAAAGAGGGTAATTAACGCCGTTACATAACTTTTGTGCGAGTTAAATTTATTATTATTACTATCATCGGTTTATTATTGGTTTGACGCCTGCCATGAGTGGAAGTGTGTGTACAGAGCCTGGCCAGTGGCCCCATTCCGTGTACTTGGTGTGGTTTCTGTGGGCTCTGCCTTCCCTGGGGCCAGGTAAGTTGACTTTTTTAAATACGGTGTACAACGAGTACAAATTGTGGCTGGTGAAATCGGGAATATCATGAGCACCAAAAATATATACTGCATTCCTAGCACCAAATATTGTTTGGATTTTCTCAATATTAACGATACCAAGTATGTATTTTTCATTATCAGTGGGGTTCAACCTGCAAATGCAATCCTTGCTCCAAAGAGGTGAAAGCTTCATTTTAGGATGATACCCACATAAATCCTCTTCATCCTCTCTTCCAGATAGGCCTACTTCAAAGAACGAAAATAAAGCACCTACTTTTCTTTTTTGCACCACGTCTTACCATCCGTTCGGGCTATACGTCTATGTACTAATTACGCTAATGGTTTTAGGGATTAAGGAGGTTATATTCAAAGGAAGTGCACCCGCATTTGCGTGGAAAGAGAGAGAAAAAACCATTTATGAAAATTCCCTCTGTACACCTGACCGAGATTTGAACCTCGATCTCCCCATCATCGGCAGTCTAGTCTACTGCGAGAGTAGCACGTTAGATCAAAGGGCCACTGAAGCGGGTCACCTACTATTACTCAAGTACTAAACATTTATGACGAAAATTGCATAAAAATATCAAAAGAAAATATATTTCTTGTTGGATATAGAATCATGCTACAAGAGGATTTGCGGGTGTAAAATTATCAGATTCGCCAAGAAAATAAGGTTCTAAAAGACTTAAAAAAATATTAATAGTAGTACAATTATAAATATCATAATTTATTTAAGAGTGAAATATGGATGAAAAGGAATTTTATCAATACCTTTTTTCAATTCCCAAAGGGTTGATATATCAAGTTTGGTGAAGAAAAAGAACTGTATTAGTCGTTAAGCTCTAGAATTAGCTCTTCGAAATAAGAAATGAAAAAACTGTGACTTAAAATCACAAATTTAGGAATTCATCTCCAGTAAGGCGCTTGCGCATTTATTTTTAGTAGATATCAAACTATCATTATTTAAGTTTAAAAACTCTAAATGTTTTTACTTCATTCAATTTTAATTCCAAATCCCAAAATATATATTTTAGTTACGCACTAAAATTGAAAAAATCAAAAGTTCATGGTCGACACTAATATGTAATTTATTGATCAATCTACTCTTGATTTCAGCCAGCCTGGATGAGGAATTTGTATTGCGCCGTAAATTAAACAATCCCTCCATTCCAGAGCTCGTGAGGATCTGCCGACTTGACAAACTAGTGTGCGCTAGTTGCTAACTGAATGTAAAATAACCACTGACCTACAAACCGTTAGTAATATATTAAAAAACATAATATTTTGTAACTCACTCTACTCATGAAAACTTTGCCCATAATAAAGAGACATATTTACTAAAAGGGCCTAAGCTCAAATTTAAAGCTTCATTCTTGATTAAAAAAAAATACAATTATTCATTTTAATTTTTTGAGGTATTTAACTAGCATTTTCTGAACCCACTGATTATATTAGCACACGAATTATAAGCTAGCTTAAAACTATAACAGACACAATACCCAACACCCGGCCGTTAATTCATCAACAAGAAAGGGGACACCCATATTTCGCCAATTATACATTTTCCGGCCATGTCAGGAATCAAACACAGGACCCTTATGTCAGCAGACAGACACGCTGATGCAAGGAGTCAGACTATAAAATGTTTAGCTTGCCTTACCTGCTTCGGTAGCCGTATGATCTAAGGCGTCACTCTCGTATTAGACTGGGTTGCCGATGATGAGGAGATTGGAGCTCGAATCTAGGTCAGGTGATTTCTCCTAAATGGTTTTACAATCTCCCTTCACGCTAATACTGGAAAAATTCCTTTGAATCCTACCTTCCTTATCGTTGACACATTTATGTAATTGGTTAATATGTGTACAGCCCGAGCTGATAGTAAGAAAAAAACAAAAAAAAACTTTTCCTTCTTTCATATTTTTATTCCATTTGACTTCCTGGTTGCCTTATTGGCTCGTTTTAAGGGTATTGGTTTCTAGAACAACCTATCACCAAGTAGATCCCTTGTGTGATATTTCCTATGTTCATTTCGACTGCTACCAACCATTGTAGGCATGAAAATAAAACTCGTGACTTAACCTAGCTATTACCTTAACACACGCTATATTTTATTTTCATATTTTAGGTCTTAGAACTAAGGCTGGAGCATTGTTTTGATAGTGTTTGTATGAATTTTCCATTATTTTTTGGTTAAAACTAAGATTTCTAACGATTATGTTAATGATAATTACTTTTCTTCTAACTATGATGTATATAGATGCGGCAATGCTCTAGACCATGAATATCAAACTTTCGGCCTACGAGCCGCATACGGCCGCATACGCATACATATCAGTGATTTTTTGCGGCCCGTGGACCATTTGATGATCCATTAAAATTACGAAACCCTATCCTTCTTTTTATAAACGTCGTAAAAATATATTTTTTTAGAATGTGTTATTTGGGAATTTGGCATAAATTGTAGAAATCTGGGGTTACTGTGCCAAATTTGTACTCTTTCTTTGACACAGATTAATTTCCAAAATCTGTTGAATTTGTGCACAAAATATGTGCAATGTTTGGCCGCACATAAGTCTGTTGACAGGAAATGTAACCAAACACCCGAAATATCACGGCTTACGGACACACATTTTTCAATTATGAAAGTGACTTTGGCAAAAAATTTATGGCAAGACAATCATACCATTTCTGAAAATAAAAATTTCAAATGTTTTAGTAAAATAAATGGGGTGATTCTTATTGTTTTATAAAGGTTTTTTCTTATTGTAATATAAAGGTGGGAGTTTAGGGTACGCAATAAAAGACAAGTGTTTTTGAAGTATTTATAGCAAAACTTTTTTTTGTTCAAAATAAATCAAATATTGCTCCAGTAGAAACTTAAAGTTTAATTTTCTTCACACGGTGATATCAACAGTTGTTGAATATATGTCGTGAGCATATTAACATTAGATGACAAACTTTTGAAAGAATAGAAAAAGTTGTCATTAAATTTCAGGACACCCTTCACAGATATTCAACAACTGTTGATATCATCATGTGGAGACAATTAAGCTTTATGTTTCTACTGGAATAATATTTGATTTATTTGGGCCAAAAAAATGTTTGTTATAAATACGTCAAAAACACTGACCTCTTCTCACGTTCCCTACACTCCCAGATTAAGGTAAAAAGCTGAAATTATTTTAATTAAGTTATTAACAATATTTAATTGTTTGAAATGCAGCTCCTGGGATATATCTGAAGTTTAATGTGGCCCTTCTAATAAAACGAGTTTGACACGCCTGGTCTAGACCTAATGAGGGTGTGAATATATCTAGAAGTAATGTCTTAATTTCCCTTGTTGTTGTAGTAAACATGTATGACCTAGAAAGTATATGTTGAAAGCGTTTGAATTCAAGTCCCTACACTTGGTAGCAAAAAACTATAACAGGTAACCCACGTCAGTGGGCGCATGGTCTAAGGCGCTACTCTTGCAATATAATAGACTGCCGATGATTGGGAGATTGTGGTCCGATCCCGATCGGGTGTACTGAGGATAGGTTTTACAAATTGGGTTCCCACTCTCTCTCTCTCTCTCTCCACGCAAATGCGGGCACGCTTCCTCTAGTTTCAACCTTCCTCATCCCTAGGCCATTAGCGTAACTAGCACATAAGCATTTAACCCGAATGGGTAGTAAGAAGTAGTACTTATATGTATATATAAACAGAATATATTCATAATTTTCTCACTTTCACAAATTAGTTAAGGCAATCAGCATAGGTAGAGCCATATGGATCAACTCATTATAAAATATAGGAGGGTGTTGTTTCTGTTTCGCTCATTTTAATTAAAAATATCACTAGTACTGGTAATACCCACCACTAAGAAACACATGATTGGGCCCCAGGTGGGTTGATATTTACTATCCACAAATTACAATGATAACGTGTTTACTCCAAGTGTGGGCCAAGGTGTTAGCAACCTCAATAGCTTTCAAATCAATTTAATAAGTTTTTCTTCCTTCTCTTTCTATTTTTACTTTCTCTCTATCTTACAGGTAGAGAAAGTATTGTGATCGTCAAAAAAATCGAACTCGAGATTTTGATGAATTTTGACGTTTCATGACTTCCTGAATCCGAAAAAGTGGTTTTTGAATTTCCGTCTGTCTGTCTGTCTGTCTGTCTGTCTGTACCTCCAACTAGAGCCTAAACTATTTTACCGATTGAGCTGAAACTTGATATCTAGGGTTTTCATAGGGTTGCCCCGAGGGGTTTTTGGAATTGGATATCTACCCCTAAAATTAAGGGTAGTTTACTGAAGGGAAAAAAGAGAAAAAGTCGATTTTCTCAAAATCGGCTCTAACGATTTTGATTAAATTTCATTTATGAACATTAATAAATATTCCAAACAAAATGGCTACTCTCAATATTTCGGCAAAATGGCTTTAAGGGCTCCGGTCTGATGCGTAAATTAACATTTTTTATAATAGCTCCGAAACTATTTGAGATATGAAATTACTTAGCATTACAAATATGTATATATATTTATAATACAAATATTTTATTCGAAACATATTTTTATAAAATCAATAATTTTCAATCTATACGCAATTATATATATATTTTTAGCTTTTTGGACATTAAAGCTTAAGTATTGCGATCGTAAAAAAAACTAACCTGAAATGTTGATGGATTTCGACGTCTCATGACCCCCCGAACCCTAAAAAATAGTCTTTGCAATGCCGTCTGTCTGTGTGTCTATTAAAACTTAAAATTAAGGGTAGTTTACTGAAGGGCAAAAAGAGAAAAAGTCGATTTTCTCAAAATCGGCTCTAACGATTTTGATTAAATTTCATTTATGAACATTAATAAATATTCCAAACAAAATGGCTACTCTCAATATTTCGGCAAAATGGCTTTAAGGGCTCCGGTCTGATGCGTAAATTAACATTTTTTATAATAGCTCCGAAACTATTTGAGATATGAAATTACTTAGCATTACAAATATGTATATATATTTATAATACAAATATTTTATTCGAAACATATTTTTATAAAATCAATAATTTTCAATCTATACGCAATTATATATATATTTTTAACTTTTTGGACATTAAAGCTTAAGTATTGCGATCGTAAAAAAAACTAACCTGAAATGTTGATGGATGTCGACGTCTCATGACCCCCCGAACCCTAAAAAATAGTCTTTGCAATGCCGTCTGTCTGTGTGTCTATTAAAACTTAAAATTAAGGGTAGTTTACTGAAGGGCAAAAAGAGAAAAAGTCGATTTTCTCAAAATCGGCTCTAACGATTTTGATTAAATTTCATTTATGAACATTAATAAATATTCCAAACAAAATGGCTACTCTCAATATTTCGGCAAAATGGCTTTAAGGGCTCCGGTCTGATGCGTAAATTAACATTTTTTATAATAGCTCCGAAACTATTTGAGATATGAAATTACTTAGCATTACAAATATGTATATATATTTATAATACAAATATTTTATTCGAAACATATTTTTATAAAATCAATAATTTTCAATCTATACGCAATTATATATATATTTTTAACTTTTTGGACATTAAAGCTTAAGTATTGCGATCGTAAAAAAAACTAACCTGAAATGTTGATGGATGTCGACGTCTCATGACCCCCCGAACCCTAAAAAATAGTCTTTGCAATGCCGTCTGTCTGTGTGTCTATTAAAACTTAAAATTAAGGGTAGTTTACTGAAGGGCAAAAAGAGAAAAAGTCGATTTTCTCAAAATCGGCTCTAACGATTTTGATTAAATTTCATTTATAAACATTAATAAATATTCCAAACAAAATGGCTACCCTCAATATTTCGGCAAAATGGCTTTAAGGGCTCCGGTCTGATGCGTCAATTAACATTTTTTATAATAGCTCCGAAACTATTTGAGATATGAAATTACTTAGCATTACAAATATGTATATATATTTATAATACAGATATTTTATCCGAAACATATTTTTATAAAATCAATAACTTTCAATCTATACGCAATTATATGAATTTTTTTAACTTTTTGGACATTAAAGTTTAAGTATTGCGACCGTAAAAAAAAACTAACCTGAAATGTTGATGGATGTCGACGTCTCATGACCCCCCGAACCCTAAAAAATAGTCTTTGCAATGCCGTCTGTCTGTGTGTCTATAAAAACTTAAAATTAAGGGTAGTTTACTGAAGGGCGAAAAGAGAAAAATTTGGTTTTCTCAAAATCTGCTCAAACGATTTTGATTAAAATTCGTATCTAGGCGTTGATTAAGATTATAAATAAACTGGCTATTTTCATTTTCCTATGAAAATGATTTTTAGGGTACTTTACAGAAGCGTTAATTTCCGTATCTCCACAACTATTTGAGAAACTAAACAACTTATCATTGCAAAATTGTAGGACTATTAGAAATAAAAAACTTTTATTTGACATATATTTTTATAAAAGCAACAGTTTCTGAGATATTTGCAAATATATTAATACAATTTTGTGAGCTTTAGTTGTAAACATATACTACTTAAGTCTTAACGCAATAATTCTCCAATGCCATAGAGTAATTAAATATAAGTATCTAAAAAAGTATGTTATTTTTCCTTAAATCTCTTAGGAGAAATGTTTGCATAGCAATGATCTATCTCCATTTTAGACTCAATAGTCAATATTTACATTTTTTATTGGTCAAAATGTATAAATGAATAATTAAATATCAATGCGATGACTTGAAGATCTGCAACACCTTATAAAATGTTAAAATTTTAACCAGAAATCGAAATTTTAATACGAAGTGTTGACCCTTGTGGAAGACATTAAACTGTTTGAAATGCTCTTAGGTGGACAAAGATGCGCCTCTTTTCTCATTGATTATATATCATTGTATATTATTTTATGCGTGTTCTTATGTGGAGTGGTGATGATACAATGTACATTATTCCGTTCAGAAATCTTACGAGTTTATAGAAAGAGAGAGAAAGTCTGTGCGGTGCGCCGTACCATTTATTTTTACATACTATCAATGTCCAAGTTTCCGATTCGACTCTATTCAAAGTAAAGTAGGCCGCTTAAACGAATCAACATGTTGGCGGTTTCTTAGGTAGATTTCTTGTGCTGCTTTCGTGCCATACGTGTTGCTTAACTTCGCGGGGATACAAATGCTCTAAACCAACATAAGCTGAATTCGATACCTGCCTCAAGAATAGAATTCTAAATTTGGAAAAATCTCAACATATTAGCTCAGGTGTGATCGTGTCTGCCTGCTGAGCTAAGGGTATCAGGTTCTATTCCAAGCATGGCCGATAAATATATCATTGGTGAAATGTGAGTTTCCCTTCTCACAGCCGGTGGATGGATGTTGTCACTGTTCTATATTTAAGTTAGTTTGTAGGTCGTGTTCTGATAGAATCAGTCGGTTCAGAAAGTGCACGTTAATTGCCTCAAATAAACTAAATTGTTCTTAAGATATGTTTGAGGACATTGCCGGATGTCACAGACTTAGCACTGTGGGAATTTTCACTACCAGATAAGTGAAATTGTATGACGAGGTTATGAGAAATTTGTGAGAATTTTAACTGGATAAATACCCACGCTGGTGGTCACGCAGTCTAATGCTTGCTACACACCAAATCGGATCGGAAGAGATCGGAACGATTGGAATTGGAACAATACGAATGGAAACGAGTGGATTTTGAATCGCGATCGGGTGCACTGAGCGTAGTTTTTCCAAAATGGTTTTCCACTTTCCCTCTACGTAAATGTGAGTACACTTCTTATAAATATAGCTTCCCTAATCTCTAAAATCTTTAGAGTAATTAATGCATAAGCGTATAGCACGAAAGGTTAGTAAGACGCTGTGCTAAAAAAATTAATGTCAGTCGGAAGACAGCAACTAAAGAGGGTACATCGATTATAGTGATTTGTTGATAATGAGTGATAGCAGAAGTGAAGAGGAGGCGATGGTGGTTGCTCTGTGCATTGCTGCTGAGGCCGATGAAAGGGAGGAAGGAGTGGCTTTTAAAAATACTTTGCATGGCATATAGTAAATGCAACATAAACTTTCTGAGACTTCCTCCCACGCATTATATATATATATATCACAGTCATACTAATGTTTGTTACCAATGTCATAAATTATAGGGTACTTTTGAAGTACATTGATCATTGATTTGTCCAAAGACGTTTAAAAATAAGCAAAAACTGTCAAGGGACAGGAAATGAACACCAACGGGTATAAACTGAGCGCGAGTGTAGATTATGCAATAGTTTAGTCCTAAGGACGCATGCGGAATCAGTCAAAATATTCCCTCCTGGGAAACAGAATTGTTCCGTTCCGATCTGACGCTAGCCTCTCCTATTCGATCAGAGCCAATGTTCTGCCTACGCAGTCAATAATTTCATATGCGTTCCGTTCCAACCCGATCCAGTGTGCGGCAAGTTTAATACATCAGGCTCACAATAGACTGGATTAATTGAAGACTTACGCTAACGTGTAATGGTAGGGTGATTGTGAGATGAAATGGAGGACATATAGTTTAACGTGTAATCCGAACCACGGTGGAGACCTGGCATTCCTCACATTCACAAGTTGTGATTAATACATGTCTTGTCAGAGGTGAAAGAAGGGTTTGGCAAACAGATGAATCTGTGCCGGGACCGAGAATTGAACCCCGGACCCCCAGCACAGAAGTCTGACCACCACCTTCAACCACCAGCTCACCATAGATTTAAGTTAGTTTATAAGTCGTATGCTAATATAATCAGTCGGTTCAGAAAGTGCATGAATATTAAAAAAAAAAGTAGATTTCTATCATAAAAGGATTTGTGATTTTGATTTTTTTTAAGTGGATATATGACCTTTTTGAAATGACCGATACAATTAAATACTGCATAAATTAAGAGAAATTATATTCTTTGTCTGGATACGAGTTGGTTTGGTGGAACGTATCAGTAAAATAAATAAGCATTTAAAGCCTGTGGTGTTGTTATCACCTGGGATCCCATTTACGGTGAACTCCGGATGACCCTCATTTGAGTTTAAGAATAAATGTTTGACCCCCTCCTATCTCAAAGATTTGAAACAAGCTATATTGAAACTTGTTGGTCGACGTTTTAATCCATTAGCTTAACAATCGCTGAGATGTTTTTAAAAGTGATTAAACATTACTCAACATAGACGTGTGCAGACATAACATTTAGGAGAATGTGTTTGAGGGGGGAGGGGGGTCATAGTATTGTCAGCAAACATTAACAGTCAATGGCGAAAAAAGCTAATTTTTATAGAAGGGGAGGGGGAGGGCGGGGGCGCTAGAAAATTGTTCTATACTTTTACCAAATAAAAGTTTTTATATGTATATATGGACTCCCTAGGGATTACATCAACCAGGGGGGTCCGAATCTCCTGATCCACTTTTCTACGCCCTTTCAAACGGCAAGGATTGATAACTTTAGGAGAGACTATGTACCAACCCAGGAAGGTTGCCCACGCCTTCACACCCTTCAAGAGCAATTAGCCTGCTTTGATGGCCGCGTGGTCTAAGGCGTCATTCTAATGTTAGACTAGACTGCTGATGACAGGGAGATCGGTGTTCGAATCCCGGTCGTGTGTATTTAGGGTGTTTGTTCTAAAATGGTTTTACATTCTACCTCCACGTAAATGCGGTTACACATAATCTAAATTAATCCTTCCTCATCCCCAACCTATTAGCGTAATTAGTAAATATGCGTCCAACCTGAACAGGCAGTAAGATGCGGTGCTAAAAAAAAAGCAGCTGCAGTGTTCTTTTACAAAATTCACACCAACTTAAAACTTGGTGTGTGTATATAGGATATTTAAATAGGCTCTCTCTGACTCTTTCTCTCTATACATGTAGGCCTATATACTGACATTCATATAAATAGCTGTTACAATGGCTTTATATTGTGTTTTGAGGAAATTTCACACACACAGAAGATATCAGTAGGCTACATCTATGGTTTAGGGAGGGCCTAGGACTACTTAGGCCCACCTGTGCGTGCGCCTATATTATTAAAAGCTCGGCTTTTGTTATTGTCCTTTAATACCATTATATTACTAGATTGTATACGGTTCCAGCAGATATATTATAAAGAACCTTGAACTCCGGCAGTATAGATCCAAAGAACCTTGAACTCCAGCAGTAAAGATCCAAAGAACCTTCTACTCCAGCAATATAGATCCAAATAACCTTTTACTCCAGCATTATAGATCCAAAGAACCTTCTACTCCAGCAGTATAGATCCAAAGAACCTTCTACTCCAGCAGTATAGATCCAAAGAACCTTATACTACAGCAGTATAGATCCAAAGAACCTTCTACTTCAGCAGTATAGATCCAAAAAACCTTCTACTTCAGCAGTATGGATCCAAACAACCTTAACATCAACAGTATAGATCCAAAGAATCTTCTACTCCAGCAGTATAGATCCAAAGAACCTTCTACTCCAGCAGTATAGATCCAAAGAACCTTTTACTCCAGCATTATAGATCCAAAGAACCTTCTACTCCAGCAGTATAGATCCAAAGAACCTTAATACTCCAGCAGTATAGATCCAAAGAACCTTCTACTCCAGCAGTATAGATCCAAAGAACCTTCTACTCTAGCAGTATAGATCCAAAGAACCTTCTACTCCAGCAGTATAGATCCAAAGAATCTTCTACTCTAGCAGTATAGATCCAAAGAACCTTCTACTCCAGTAGTATAGATCCAAGGTATGTTCTTCTGAGTGATGGGACTCAGCTTGCTTCGAGAGTGCAAAATTAACCAGGGGCACAGACAAGTAAGAAACAGACTCTCAACCTTACGGGGGTTTCGCTGCGCTACTTTGACCAGCTTGAGTCCTTCAACACTGGGCTTAGCTAGTGTCACTGCTGGGTGATGATAGGACTAACCGCAGCGATCCTAGTGTTGAAGGACTCAAGCTGCCAAAAGGAGCGCAACTATTTTAACCTGGAGGTTGAGTGTCTGGGTATATTATCTGTCTGTGACCTCGGCTAACTCACTACACTGTTGCATGAAGTAAAATAACAGCGGAAACCAGCTCTATATAAAGACTGTTTCATTTTAATGTTTTATTTTAGAGTAAAAATAAAGCATAATATTGAAGGTCATAAACGTTAAGCCCAGGGGTATGCTATATTTCCATCAAGTGTCCGTGACTAGTTGATAAAACCTTCACATGATTGGGCCAGCAATTTACTCTTCAGACCAACTAACTCTCCAAATCTCATATATAGTGGCATTTAGACTTGGAGGACACCTTAAGCCCTCAGGGCAACACTCCAACTCTCAGATATAGCTACAGTTAGACATGGAGGGCACTGTTTAGGGATAGATAGATAATTCCAAGCCCTAAATGATAAGAACATGGTGTTATTGAGGTCTACTGTTCACAGAACTATTAGTAGTATGCACAATTCCCCTTAAGGGTGTAAGTTGAGGCGATTATAAATAATATTCGTATATAGACTTCGTATCCGTATAGTATTTAGTCTGTAAGAGATCCACTCCAAAGTAACAAATCGGTGTGCATTTTAAATCTCGTTCAGTGCGTCCTAAATTTGTAGGATTCGGTATAAGTTTGATTAACTTTAACACTATAAGTGCCATCATTACGAACGGATACAGAGAACCAATGCCAGGGGTTAACAAACATGAACTTCAATGTGCGCACTGAAATTAAAATAATAATAATTATTATTAGCACCACATCTTACTACCCGTTCGGGTTATACGCACTTACCTAATGTGTATTGGTAGGGTGATTGTGAGATGAAATGGATTGAAATAGTGTAACAGTGTAAATAGTGTAATAGTGTAAATAGTGTAGGACCTACAGTTTAACGTGGAATCCGAGCCACGGTGGAGGTCTGGCATTCCTCACATTCACAAGTTGTGATTAATACACGTCTTGTCAGAGGTGAAGGAAGGGTTGGGTAGTCAGATAAATCTGTCCCGGGAAAAATAAAAATAACAATGACCGTAAATGCAACAGTCGTTATCTTCTAAACATATATTATTTTCATTTACCCACCTTTAATAAAGATCCCAAGAAAATTTCAATGAATAATGATTATCCTTATTTTAAATAAAAAAAGAAAACATTAAAATGTTAATTATAGTTACCGAATGTGCTGAAATTGCTTTCTTTCGATGAGTTTAAACGAACAAAGTGGTATAATTTCCCATAAATTGATACACTATCAATTGATTAAGGATACTAAGTGCGTGTAAGGAGTAAGGATACAGAGCTACTGACTTTGTGAACAAGAGAACTAGTGGTCTGTAGCCATTGACTTTTAGTGTGGGTATAGTAAAGAGTTCACCTTATTCTTAAGTGAACAACCCGAAGGTTGGTTTGATGTGATTTCTAGCCATGCGTAATTGGGCATGTACTCATCACTTCGGATGGTTAGTGCTGCCTGCACCATCTGTTAGAAATCCCATTTAATAAGAGAGCTCAGGAAGTGTAGTGGTTCCCCGTTACCATCCACACTGAATTTATATGAGCGAGCGTGAAAGGGCCTACCAATTTTGTCAGGAAAGGTATTTTCACATACCTTCCAGGGTTCTTTTACATGCCACAATCGACATGGGAACTGACGGATTTATTTCTATTCTAAAGAAAGATGTGCTACGGATTTGTTTCGCTCTAGAAAAATCTATTGACCTCGGCTGGGTTTGAAACCATGAAAATCGGGTCTTGAGGGGAGAACTTTATCCCAAGATCACAAAGGTCAACAGTAAAAAGCTAGAGCTGTATAATAAATAATCAATGGTTTAAAGCTGACTGTGGACAGTCAGTTTCTTCTAGTCTGGTTTGTCGTTGATGAGGTTGGTCGGGAATGAATTCTGGCTTATTATGTTGAGATATTTTTTCCTAGGTGATTTCAAACTCCATCTCCATAAAAGTTTGTGTATATTTCTCTAACTTTTACATTTCTTATCCATACCCTCCTATTAGAAATATGTCGATAGCCCAGACGTGTAATAATACGTGCAGCTAGATATTAGATTAGCAATGAACTACTATTGTGTAACAAATAACTCGTAATGTGTAAAAAATAAATACTGGCGAGGAAAAAAATGTATAGTGTGTAAAAAAAGCTGTGTTTTTCAAAATACTAAATCAATTCTATGTTCTTGTTTGTGCAGGTCGTTTGGCTGTGATAATGGTCGGCGTATTTACTTTAGCTATAGGAATCCTCCTTTCTTCGATACCCTGGGTAGATTACCTCATACTTAAGGTAAGTGAACATTTAATAAGCTTTTACATACTTCATTAGATTTATCATTTTAAAATAAATCACAGACCAGCGGGACTGGGAGATTCTAGAACCGTGTTCAGGGTAGTGACTGGCAAACCCAATGAGAAGAGACCATTGGGAAGATCTAGACACAGATGGGAGGATAACATTAGTATGGGCCTGAAACAGATAGGGTGTAATGAGATGGACTGGATAGAACTAGTTCAAGATAGGAATAATGTGTAACGAGGTGGAATGGCTAGAACTAGCTCAAGATAGGGAAAGGGTATAATTAGAAGGAATGGATAGAACTAGCTTAAGATAGGGACATTTTGTAATGAGGTGGACTGGATAGAACTAGCCCAAGATAGAGATAGGGTGTAATGAGGTGGACTGGATATAACTAGATCGAGACAGGGGAAAGTTGTAATGAAGAAGACTGGATAGAATTAATTCAAGATGGGGATAGGTCTCATACTTTTGTAGCGGCATTGAACTTTTGAGTTCCTAATGCAGTAGAATATGTTAGTAGTTTCATTAAAAGAAACTCAGGAAATAAACACTTTAGTAGCTTTATACAATAAACTTATGCCTCATCTACACATTTGCCCAAATGTTTCTCTGAATGTTTGGTCGAATGCTGGCGTCATGAATAAAAACTGAATTCTAGCCGTCCTCACATTCGGTTTCATTCGAGCTAAGTTCACTTCATGGAGGGGTGCGCTCGTGTTTGGGCACTTTGATTTGGGCTAAAACACCGACACAAAGGCGAGCAGTGCTCGGCGCTCGTCTAGATTTTAACGAGAGACTCCGATCAAAGACGAGTGCATCGTTTACACGCTCGCCCTCGGGCTAACTCGGGTATGCTCGCCGAGAGCCATTAGAATATACACAATGTGGTAGATGTATATAAGAAACTTAGAAGAGGCACAATGGGGTAACTTTATACAAACAATTTAGGAGATATACATTGTGGTGGGGTTATACAAACAATTTAGGAAAGGTACCTTGGGGTAGTTTCAAACGACATTAAGATAAACATAAAGTGAAAGATTCATGCAGGAACATTTAGGAAAATCTTTTAGAAAAGGTTTTGACAACAGTAATTTTATAACAAAAGGGAAATAGTAACCTATTTTGATCAAAACATTTACTAGGAATGATACCAACACTTTATATTTTACATTAATACAATGCAATGAATTAATCACTTCCAGGGCAAAGTCCTAGAATTTTATATAAAACTAATGTTTAGCTTTATATGAAGAGTTTTGAAGATTAATTACTATTAATAAGGCCAGGCCCACTTCGGTGGCCGCACGGTCAAAGGTTTTACTCTTGCAATAGGCTAAACTGCCGAAGATGGGGAGATCGGTGTTAAATCCTTGTCGGGTGTACTGATAGTGCTTTTCCTTAAATAATTTTCCAATCTCCCTTCACACAAATGCGGGTACACTTCCTCTAAATTATACCATCCTAATCCCTAAAACATTACTGTAATTAGTACATAGGCATATAAGCCAAATGGGTAGTATGACGCGGTGCTAAAAAAATGTTATATTATTTTGTTTGTTGATGTTTTATAGCATTCTAATAAGCTGTCCCAGAGCTTCCAGTCTTTCATAGATATTACATAAATATTAAATAATATTTTAAATATATATTTGTCAAGCTTTAATCGGGAAGGTTTAATGGTTGATATTATATTTAATTTATTAATGTCTTAGAACCATGAGTTAACAAGGAATTGATCTTATAAGTTTCTAATGAATGATTTTTCACCGTTTAAATAACATAACCTAAGCAATCTATGCAATGGCTGAAATTTATTATTGTAAACAAAACTAATACATATTTCCCAGTCCTGATAATGTTGGTAGGCTGTTAACAATAGTGCACAAGTCCGTAATCTTTCAATTGTTTGTACAAGATCACTTTTGTACAGTCATCTTAATATAAAAAAGATCAAGGCCGTAGTCGGGGGGGGGGGGG
>CABFWB010000854.1:166998-186354 GCA_902151455.1 Timema bartmani
GCTCTCCTGCAGATTGCATCTATCCCTGTATCTTCTAGTGATGTTAATATATATAGTTACCACGACTGCTCTCCTGCAGATTGATCTATCCCTGTATCTTCTTGTGATGTTAATATATATAGTTACCACGACTGTTCTCCTGCAGATCTTATCCATCTCTCTACCTTCAAATGATGTTAATTCGTTTTTGCATTGCATTATTTTGAACTTATCCCTCCTAGGAAAGTAACGTCGATATTTGCGTGAGGTGTGTTAGAGTAAACATTCAAGAGTAAGTCGTCAGAAGACCAGACCGGAAACTACGAGGTCAGCTTATTAAGAAATCTTTCTTTTCTTCAAACCCACAAGATTGCATGGAACATATAGAGTCCAACCGTTGATCATATGAACGGTTAGCAATGGCAGATAAAATGATGGCAATAGCTATTTTACCACTTTACCTTGTCGTAACATTTGTAAAGAGATTGTTCTAATGTTTTTAAAATATTCAACCCCACTTCAGTGGCCACATGATCTAAGGCGTTACTCTAGCAATAAACTGGACTGCCGATGACGAGGATATCGAGGTTCAAATCCCGGTCGGCTGTAATGAGGGTAGTTTTCCCCAAATGGTTTTAAACTCTCTCGCCACGCAAATTCGGGTACACTTCCTCTAAAATTCACTCTTATTCATCTCTAACACAAAACCGTGATTAGTAGAGGAAATGCGGGTAATATGGAATACCGTTTACTTTTTCAATAATATCAAAGCGTATTTTCACATTTTTCATTGAGTTCCATGTTAAATTTATAATTAATATGTTTTTAATTATGTTTAGTGTTTAAAGCAAAACTAATAACTTTGAATGTCGTGAAGGAGCACTTAAAAGAGATGTGGAACAAATAAGGGCAATATGAAATAAATCACTTGACAAAATAAATCACTTGCCAAATACTTGAAAAATGTGCGGGCATTATGAAATAGTAGTATTCCTTACTGCCCGAATCGCCATTTTGGAAAACAATATTTTTTGTTAGGTTATAATAAAATTACAGTAAAATAATGTTTTAACTCAAAGATAAGCATGAGTGAGCCTTAACCTAATGCTTTGATTAGAATTAATAAGAACAGTAGAGTAAAGAAATATAACATGATAAACACTAGCCTGCAAAAGTTTTTGTGACAGCCAAAACAAACAATCATCTCTCACAAAATAATCAGTTGATCTGTCGTCACTAGCTGTTCGAAATTGTTTTCTGTAATAGTTGAATTAGTTAACGATAGATTGTGACACTTAACATATGAGAAACAATGGTATTCCGTATTGCCCGACTATTCCATAATACCCGCATCTCCTCTACATATACGTATAACTCAAACGGGTACTAAGACTGGCAGCTACAAAAACAAACAAAAAAGCTCAAACTCCAGATCCTTCCTCTTTTGATTCATCGTATTTATGAACGTTTATCTTTAAAAATAAATGATACGGAACTCCGCACCGACTTTCTCGCTCTATTGTTTAAAAATGGAAATATTTACTCAAAAACTCGTAATATATGTGAAACGAAATAATATACACTAGCAAAATCAAACATAAATTGCACTATAATTATGTAAAACTTTTTTGAGTCCCGGTTTTAAATTTAATAATCTTATTTTTAAAGAATTAATGCGCTCATTTGTATGTTTGGACCGATAAAAGGATCAATATCGAATTCCACAAGGGTCAGCACTTCGTATTAAAATTTCGAATTCCACTTAAAATTTTCGACATTTTCTTAGGTGTTGCACATCTTCATTTCATCGCATTGCTATTAAATTTCTCATTTATAAATTTTGACCAATAAAAAAAGTAAATATTGACTATTGAATCTAAAATGGAGATAGATCATTGTTGTACAAACATTTCTCCTAAGAGGTTTAAGGAAAAATAACATAAAATTTTGAGAGACTTACTTATATTTAATTACTCTATGGCATTGGAGAATTATTGTGTTAAAACTTAAGTAGTATCTCTTTACAACTAAGGCTCACAAAATTGTGTTAATATATTTGCCATTATCTCAGAAACGGTTGGTTTTATAAAAATACATTTCATATGAAAGTTTTTTATTTTTAATAGTACTACAATTTTGCAATGATAAGTTATTTAGTATCTCAAATAGTTGAGGAGATACGGAAATTTCAGCTTCTGTAAAGTACCCTAAAAGCTATTTTCATGGGAAAATGAAAATATCCAGTCTATTTATAATCTTGATCAACGCCTAGATACGAATTTTAATCAAAATCGTTAGAGCTGATTTATAGAAAATCAATTTTTTCTCTTTTTGCCCTTTATTTAACTACTCTTAATTTTAAGTGTAAACAGACACATAGACAGGTGGCATTTCAAAGACCACTTTTTAGGGTTCGGGGGTCATGAGACGTCGATATCCATCAAAATTTCAGGTTAGATTTTTTTACGGTCACAATACCTTCTGTGTTCGAAAAGTTAAAAAATATAGATATTTGCTTATAGCTTGAAAGTTATTGGTTTTATAAAAATATGCTTCGAATAAAATAGTTGTATTATAAATAGATTTACATATTTGTAATGATAAGTAATTTCATATCTCAAATAGTTTAGGAGATATGATAAAAAAAATTATAATTTACGCATCAGACCGGAGTCCTTAAAGTCATTTTGTATAGATATTGAAAGTAGCCTTTTTGTTTGGAATATTTATAAATGTTTCGAAATGAAATTTAATCAAAACAGTTATATCCGATTTTGAGAAAATTGACTTTTTCTCTTTTTTCCCTTCAGTAAACTACCCTTAATTTTAGGTTTGGATATACAATTCCAAAAATCTCTATGAAAACCCTAGATACCAAGTTTTAGCCAGATCGGTAAAATAGTTTAGGCTCTAGTTGGAGTTACACAAAAACCACTTTTTCGGATTCGGGGGTCATGAAACGTCGAGATTCATCAAAATTTCGGGTTAGATTTTAGATCACAATACTTTCTCTACCTGTAAGATAGCGAAAAAGTAAAAATATGAAGTTATGAAGACGCTATCAAATTTTAGCAGAGAATCTTTATTTATCCGTAAATAATCTACAACCGTGGTTTAGATGTAAAATTGTGAATAACTCGTGAGTGAAGCAATAAAAAGTTTAATAAACTCTAAATTCTTTGAGAAAACTTGATTGAAGTTCAATATTTCAGTATCACTCTAAAGGCTAGAAAGCACTTGAAAACATTTTTTGCAAATTTTGTTCGGGAAGTATTTATTTATGTCTCTAAATTGTTTCCTGCTGCTCACAAATATATGGAAACAGTTTGCAAACATAGGAAGCATTTATAACTTTTTACTTTCTCTCTATCTTACAGGTAGAGAAAGTATGGTGATCGTCAAAAAAATAGAACTCGAGATTTTGATGAATCTTGACGTTTCATGACTCCCTGAATCCGAAAAAGTGGTTTTTGAATTTCCGTCTGTCTGTCTGTCTGTCTGTACCTCCAACTAGAGCCTAAACTATTTTACCGATTGAGCTGAAACTTGATATCTAGGGTTTTCATAGGGTTGCCCCGAGGGGTTTTTGGAATTGGATATCTACCCCTAAAATTAAGGGTAGTTTACTGAAGGGAAAAAAGAGAAAAAGTCGATTTTCTCAAAATCGGCTCTAACGATTTTGATTAAATTTCATTTATGAACATTAATAAATATTCCAAACAAAATGGCTACTCTCAATATTTCGGCAAAATGGCTTTAAGGGCTCCGGTCTGATGCGT
The DNA here is from genome assembly GCA_902151455.1 of Timema bartmani. Taxonomy (NCBI): domain Eukaryota; kingdom Metazoa; phylum Arthropoda; class Insecta; order Phasmatodea; family Timematidae; genus Timema; species Timema bartmani. Next base: position 170,757 of record CABFWB010000854.1, read on the forward strand.
AAATTAACATTTTTTATAATAGCTCCGAAACTATTTGAGATATGAAATTACTTAGCATTACAAATATGTATATATATTTATAATACAAATATTTTATTCGAAACATATTTTTATAAAATCAATAATTTTCAATCTATACGCAATTATATATATATTTTTAGCTTTTTGGACATTAAAGCTTAAGTATTGCGATCGTAAAAAAAACTAACCTGAAATGTTGATGGATTTCGACGTCTCATGACCCCCCGAACCCTAAAAAATAGTCTTTGCAATGCCGTCTGTCTGTGTGTCTATTAAAACTTAAAATTAAGGGTAGTTTACTGAAGGGCAAAAAGAGAAAAAGTCGATTTTCTCAAAATCGGCTCAAACGATTCTGATTAAATTTCATTTATAAACATTTATAAATATTCCAAACAAAATGGCTACTCTCAATATTTCGGCAAAATGGCTTTAAGGGCTCCGGTCTGATGCGTTAATTAACATTTTTTATAATAGTTCCGAAAATATTTGAAATATGAGATTACTTAGCATTACAAATATGTATATATATTTATAATACAAATATTTTATTCGAAACATATTTTTATAAAATCAATAATTATCAATCTATACGCAATTATATATATTTTTTAACTTTTTGGACAAGTTCAAGCATTGTGACCGTAAAAAAAACTAACCTGAAATGTTGATGGATTTCGACGTCTCATGACCCCCCGAACCCTAAAAAATAGTCTTTGCAATGCCGTCTGTCTGTGTGTCTATTAAAACTTAAAATTAAGAGAAGTTTTATAAAGGACGAAAAGAGAAAAAATAGGTTTTCTCAAAATCTGCTCAAACGATTTTGATTAAAATTCGTATCTAGGCGTTGATTAAGATTATAAATAAACTGGCTATTTTCGTTTTCCTATGAAAAGTATTTTTAGGGTACTTTACAGAACCTAGAGCAGAAAGACGGCATAGTTATTGTGTACCATAATGTCCGATCTCTGCACAAAAATATGGCAAACATCTTTGCAGATGACTGGTATTCATGCTGTGACATACTGATAATGTCTGAAACTGAAACAATCCCTCAAGACTTTCTCCAAATTCCTAATTTTAAGATATTTTTCAGATCAGATAGTGTTAGTGTCTGACGCCCAGGAGGATTATTATGTTTGGCAAAGAAAGACATGAAAATTCAAACATGTAAGCACATTTCAATAGAAAACTCTGTTTTCGGAATAGATATTATAGGTTTCAAAATTGGGAATGTCACTATCACCACAGGGTACAAATCACCTAGTACACCTAACATTGAGTTTGTCACTGCTATTAACAAATTAATCCCTTCTGATAAATCTGATGTAATACTATTAGGAGATTTTAACTGTAATATTATTGGACATAAAGACTAGTTTTTGGTTGGAATTAATGAGCAAATATCATTTGAAACCCATTCTGAAGTCTGACGAGTTTACGACAAACAACGATACGCAGATAGATGTAATTTTCAGTAATATGACAATAACCAGATTTGGAGTGTACGAAAGTTGTTTTACAGACCATAAACCAATTTACTGCGAATTTATAAATTAGTTTCCCGACACTCCGATTTATTTATTATCTGTAAATACATAAATCTTTATTGTTTATATTATTAAAATTAGAGGTCAAATCTTCTGTCCTGTTTTTAAGTGTTATTACTTCCTACTAATTTGATTTTACCTTTACACAAGCAACAACAAATAGTCAAAAACTAGTATTCACTATAGCTAATATTGCACTTTCACAATCTTTCATTAGTTATTGATTCCTTAGATTTCTTTCTTTTTCCCTCCATTCATCTCTAGTAATATAATTTTCATAAATTGGAACATGTAGAGCAGATCCGAGTTTCCAAGCTGTCAGTAAATGGTTCAAATACCATTTTATTAAGGTATTTAAAACATTAAACTGTTTGAAATGCTCTTAGGTGGACAAAGATGCGCCTCTTTTCTAATTGATTCTATATCATTGTATATTATTTTATGCGTGTTCTTATGTGGAGTGGTAATGATACAATGTACATTATTCCGTTCAGAAATCTTACGAGTTTAGAAAGAGAGAGAAGGTCTGTGCGGTGCACCGTACCATTTATTTTTCAATCAGTTAAACATAGTTTCGCGTCCAGACTTCAATGATCAAACATTATTTCAAGTCTATTATTATTATTTTTATTTCAAATAATTACTATGCTCTCTACGAAACTGAACACGGAGGCTCTTTAAATTTTTTCAACTTCATTAGCACTTACTGAAAACTTTTCATCGATTTCATTCAAAACATTTCGTTTTTGAAGCAATTTTTTTCTTCATATGTTATATTCTACAATAGTATATTGGTTTGAAATATTTCAATCCGTTTTAAGAGTTTGGTCAGCTGTCCATGATATGACAAACTAGAACAAAACAGGAAAATCGAGAAATGATGTTTTCGGTGTGAACAGCAAAATTAAGGTGGGGCTGTAGGGCAGGGGAGAAAAAGATGGATTTTTTTGTAATTTTTATATCAAAGCATTTTTTTTTTGTCAAATAAATCAAACATTGCTTCAGTACTAACAGAGAGTTTAACTTTCTTCACACGGAGAACTCATTGAATATCTGTCAATGGTGTCCCAGAATTTAATGATAACTTGTTCCTCTTCATTTATGCAGTTTCTCAACTTATGCTTCTATGCAACTGTTGATATCAGCATCTGAAGAAAATTAAACTCGTTTCTAATGGAGCAATATTTTATTTATTTTGGACGAAGAAATGTTTTGCCATAAAAAGTGAGAAAACACTGTATTTTTCTCGCGTTCCCAACATCCCCACTTTAAACTGACCCACGTTGCTTGTTTTCTTTAAGTGTTTGCAAGCATGTCCAGAGACGCAAACTATATTTCTTGTAACCAATTTAAATGGATGACAATAACTACGGTTTACTCTTTGGGAAACGCAAAGGAAACACTCAAACTCGTTCAAAACCATTTTCAAACATATCTCAAACTGTTTCGAAGAACAATGAAAAAAATATTACGGAAACAAGGGCAACCTCATTTGCATATGATTGGAAACAAAGTTTCGGGAAAATGTCAAGTGTGGTGCTTTACAGTACTAAATACAGGACACCTACCTGGACCAGAATGAAATGGGCCAGATTCATGTGCGAAAATGCCCCATTCCATTCTGGCCTAGGTAACTGTCGTTATTGTAACTATTTCTAGTCACAGGAAAACACATAGAATTGAATACAACATTTAAATATTTAGCATTTATAATAACGAGTTTCTTAAAAGTATCGTATAACTTTGAATTTGTTATCGATAAAATATTTATATCACTCAACTTAGTTTGGTCCCAACCCCCTCCCCCCGTTTTCCGAAAATTGTGGTTAAGCTTAAGTGGAACTTTGGACTACCAGGGTTCGGTCGAATGGAATCTTACTGTAACTTGGAACACCACCGTAGCCTCTTAGCTGTGGTTTTGTAACGTTTGGAGACATAACTCGCTGAAACTGCTGCCCGCGACTCAAGGTCGCCGAATGTCAAGCCCCGGTGCTTCTCATATATACAACTTGTAAGATCGGGCTCGATACTCGGAGGTTTCAGTTGTACTCTCGCTAAGTACTCAAAAAGAGTCCAAATCTCTGATCAAAGAGCTTGTGAAAGCCAGGAATCTTCCAAGTGGATGACAGCAACGCTTGTGTTTGGAATCCATGCTGACGCAACAGACCTCTACACCGGTCTAACATGTTTCCCCACCAGATACCCGCCTGGACATGAAAACCAAGTGACGAAACTTTTGAGTTAGATAACCGACACAGATTAGCGTCTCTCAGACTCTCCAGAAGAGGTGCTCTTGAATCAAGGACAACACACCCAGTAGCTTGGTAGTTCTAAAATCGATACCGTGGCGGGCAGTGAGGATGTTCCATTGGTCGAGGTCACATGCAAATATAAGAAAGGAGGACGTATAAACAAGAAAGGAACACTTATAGACATAATGGAAGGACGTGTGTACACAGCAAAGGCATACGTATATATAAGAAAGGTACACGTATAGGTAAGAAAGGCACACGCATAAAGGCTATAAAGGCAAACATATAAAATAAGACAAACTTATTATTAAAAAGACACATGCGTAAACAAGAGAGGTACATAAATAGAAAACAAGAAAGGCACGTTTCTAAACAAGGAAGACGCGGGTCTAAACAAGAAAGGCAAGCGTCTAATCAAGAAAGGCACGCCTCTAAACAAAGACACAGGTATAAACAAGAAAGGCACGTCTATAAACAAGGAAGACACAGGTATAAACAAGAAAGGCACGCCTCTAAACAAGGACACAGGTATAAACATAAAAGTCACGCGTATAAAGTTACCAATTCTCACAGGCTTGGATGAAAAAAAATCACCGCATCTTACTACCAATTCGGGCTATACGCCTATGTACTAGTTATTCAAAGGGGTGAGGAAGGTTGAATTTAGAGAAAGTGTACCCACATTTGCGTGGAGAAAAAGAGTGGGAAACCACTTAGGAAAAGCTACCCTCATTACACCCGACCGAGATCCACCGGAGCGGGTATTACTCTTATTATTGTCATGAATGCTGTGTAAAAATAAATGGTACGGTGCACCGCACAGACTCCATCTAGCTTTTATCTTAAAATATACATTTACTAAACACTCGTAAGATTTGTGAAACGAAATAATAGATATATACATTGTTGTAGAAACACTACACCAAAGATCATATTTGAAATAATATACACTGTTACTTACTCTATGACATTAGGAACTAAGAACACTGTTACAGATAAATTGAAAAAAGAGAAATATCTTTGTCCACCAAAGAGGATAATAATCAAATTAATGTTCTAATACCTGAATTTAAAAAGTGTATGATATATTTTCTTATAGCTCAGAAATTATTGATTTTATAAAAATATATTTCAAACTAAAGATTTTTTATCATTAATAGTACTACAACTTTACAATGATTAGAGATTTCGTATCTCAAATAGTTGCGGAGAAATGAAGAAAATGGGAAGATTTCACTTATGTAAAGTACCTTCAAAGTCATTTTCATGAGAAAATTAGAGTTTCCATCTTGTTTATTATGATAAACAATGTTCAGATATAAAATTTAATCAAAATCGTTAGAGCGAATTTCTAGAAAATTGATTTTTTTCTCTTTTTGCCCTTCAGCAAACTACCCTTAAATTTAGGGTTAGCTATCTGATTCCAAAAATCCCTTGGAGGGACCTTATGGAAAGCCCAGATATCAAGTTTTAGTCCTATCTGTAAAATAGTTTCGGCTCTAGACCGAGGTACAGACAGCGAGACAGCGAGATGACATTACGAAAACAACCGTTTTGGTTTTAGGGGATCATGAAACGTCAACATTCATCAAAATCTCGAGTCTGATTTTTTTGACGATCACAATACTTTCTTTACGAGGTGTCGAAAGAAAGTAAAAATAGTTACATTTTCATTTGTATTTCAAGGCAATGACCAGAAGTATGAAGTTTTCAATTATTAAATGTGTAAAGAAATATATTGTACAAATTAATGTGTAAATAAGAAGTTAAAATAACCTTCAAACTGATCGTTATAAATGCTGATATTAAAATAAAGCATAATAGTTAGCATATAAGCTTATAACGGACAGCTATATTTTTAATTTAACTTATTATTAGCACCGCGTCTTACTACCCGTCCGGGTTATACGCACTAATGTGTAATGGTAGGGTGATTGTGAGATGAAATGGAGTACCTATAGTTTAACGTGGGATCCGAACCACGGTGGAGGCCTGGCATTCCACACATTCACAAGTTGTGATTAATACACGTCATTGTCAGGGGTGAAGGAAGGGTTTGGCAATCAGATAAATCTGTGCCGGTATTTAATATAACTATTGACCATGATTCCTTAAGACAAAATTGAGATAGGGTGGGGTGAAGCGATGTGCACAAATATAACATTAAAATACTGAATGTAGGCTATAATAATTCTTCTCAGAACCCAAAAACCCACAAAAAAACTTTTAGGTTTATGTAGAGGGGGATTGAATTTCATTATGCTCATACCATAATTATTTTTCAGACAAACTTAATTTATGCAACAAATATCAACAATTGAGGCTTAAAACTGCCATAAATTAAAAAAAACTTAGGAGTATAAGGCATGCATATGTTGCAACCGACAAGCACACCGCACAGAACAAAAACTAATGACCTGATTCGGTGGCCGCGTGGTCTAACGCACTATTCTCGCAGTAGACCAGACTACCCATGACGGAGAGATTAAGGTTCTAATCTCGTTAGCGTGTTCAAAATCGTTTTCCACACTCACTCCACGCAAATGTGGGAACACTTCATCTAAATATAATTTTTCTAATCTATAAAACCATTAGCGTTATTAGTACATAAGCATATAACTCGATGAGTAGTTAGACTCCATGAAAAAAAAAACTATAGCAATGCTTTTTTTTCTTTTCTCTGGATTATTAAAGTTGACTTGGTTACACTATTTATTGAATGAGCAATAATTGTCTATATTAATCAACGCGCCTCTATCGATGGTTACACGAATGACTGGTACCAACAAAAGCAGCCATTGATGCAAACTTGATTATATGTTATGAGTGACAAACATTTAAGCATATTTTAAAGTTTTTATTTAAAAAAAGTACAAAAATGACATCTTTATTTAAACGATAGGACAGCCGGAACATAAAAAAAAAGAGGTACTGTTCCGTTCAAAACGGGACGTATGGTCATCTTGTTATTATATCAATTAATAAGATCCTAATCTAACGCGTGATTACCTTATCATTAAGTAAAGGGCATTTCAAAGCATAATTTTTGAGTTCAAATGTTATATTCGTTTCTCAGGTTCTTGAACATTGTAATGCTCAATACTCTCACCAAACTAACAGTGTTTTTAAATTTATAAATCTGAGATTTGTATTTGATTGAATAAAATTTATTTAATGATACTTGAATATAAGACTAGATTATATTTTAATAATAATATGTTCATAGTTAGCAAATCGCCAGCACTGTTTGTAGTGAAATTGAATTGAAGAGAGTGATCTCTCTTTTTATTGAGGAATAAAACAAGGAGGGCTCTGACGGAAAGTGATATATATATTTTATTGAGGAATAAAACAAGAAGGGCTGTGAGGGAAAGTGATATATATATATCATATATATATTTATATATATGATATATATATCATATATATATATCATATATATATTTATATATATGATATATATATATCATATATATATATATATCATATATATATCATATATATATTTATATATATGATATATATATATCATATATATATATATATATATGATATATAAATATATATCATATATATATTTATATATATGATATATATATATCATATATATATTTATATATATGATATATATATATATCATATATATATATATCATATATATATTTATATATATGATATATATATATCATATATATATATATATATATGATATATAAATATATATCATATATATATTTATATATATGATATATATATATCATATATATATTTATATATATGATATATATATATATCATATATATATATATCATATATATATTTATATATATGATATATATATATCATATATATATATATATCATATATATATCATATATATATTTATATATATGATATATATATATCATATATATATATATCATATATATATTTATATATATGATATATATATATATCATATATATATTTATATATATATATCATATATATATATATATATTTATATATATATAATATATATATATTATCGAGGCATAAAACAAGGAGGGCTGTGACGGAAAGTGATATATATATTTTATTGAGGAATAAAACAAGAAGGGCTGTGAGGGGAAAGTGATTTATCTTTTTATTGAGGAATAAAATACGGAGGGCTGTGAGGGGAAAGTGATATATATTTTTACTGTGGAATAAAACTAGGAGGGAGGGGGCGGGGAAGATATTCAAAGATGTTTGTCAACTAATGGAACAAAAAGAGTTTTGGAAGGGGAGAGAGAATGTTTAATGGGAGGTCTCAACTTGGGCACGCACCTACTTCGGTGGCCGCATGGTCTAAGGTGCTACACTCGCTATAGAATATACTGCCGATGATGGGGAGATAGTGGTTCGATCCCGGTAGGGTGTACTGAGGGAGGTTTTTCATAAATTACTCCCCACTTGCTGTCTCCACGTAAATGTAGGTACACATCCCCTAAAATTCAAGCTTCCTCATCCCTAACACATTAGCGTAATTATTAAATAAGCGTATAACCTGACGCAGTGCTAATAAAAATAACTCGGGCACATCTAAATTATATAAAATTAAATTATAAATAACTAGGTTGTATAGAAAAATCCGATTTGTTATTTCAAAAACCCTTATAATTTATTTTAAAATAAAATCTAGTTATATGGTAAACCTACAGTAATCAAATTTATGAGTAAAATCTCCCTCCCACACTCTTTACCGGTAGTCATGAATATTCAATGTCAAGCTCATCTAGTCTTTTGTTTCAGTGATAGGGAGGTCGAGATTCAAATCTCGGTAAGATATACTGAGATTATTACCTTTCCAAAAATATTTCCCACTCTTCCTCCACGCCCAGATTTGTAATAAGACGTAGAGCCAAGAACAAATTAGAGGTCATTTGAAGATAAAATATTTCTTTATTTCCAGTACAAAGATTGGTCTGATTGCCAAACCCTTTCTTCACCTTTGACAAGACGTGTATTAATCACAACTTGTGAATGTGTGGCATGCCAGGCCTCCACCATGGTTCGGATCCCACATTAAACTGTAGGTCCTCCATTTCATCTCACAATCACCCTACCATTACACATTCGCGTAAGTGCGTGCAACCCGAACGAGTAGTAAGACGCGGTACTAATAATAATAATAATAATAATAATAATAATAATAATAATAATAATAATAATAATAATAATAATATTTCCAGTAGTGAATTTAAAACTTTTTTTAAATATGCCTATGAAATGATGGTAAACAGGTTTGAAGGGGAAAAAACCTGCTTGAATATAGGCTAGTTGTAAACTGGTTTGAAAGTATCGTGACACCATCTCTAGCTTGTGTAACAATAATCGGCAAACAATGCCCTTTAGGCTATTTGCCTCTCGTATCTCCCCCCCCCCCCCCCCCCCCCCCCCCCNTTTTATTCGCCAAATCAAGTTTTCGGGGATTGTGCATAGGAAATGCACCGCTGAGTCGAGGTTAGATAAGAGCTTCATTTCCGGTTGAGGACCTCTTTCTTCGGACCCGAAATTACGTAACGTGAAAGTGGACTACTCCAAATACCAACCAGGAGACTACCACGTGAGGTTAAGTTCCCCATTCGACCCTCTTCGGTGGCTGCATGGTCTAAGGCGCTACTCTCGCAGTAGACTAGACTGCCGATGGCGGGGATATCAAGGTTCGAATCTCGGTCGGGTGTACAGAGGGTGGTTTTTTCAAAATTGTTTTCTACTCTCCCTCCACTCAAATTCCTATAAATATAGCCTTTCACATTCCTAAAACAATTAGCGTAGTTAGCACACAAGCGTATAAACCAAACGGGTAGTAAGACATGGTGTTGAAAAAAAAGTTCCTATTTGTGTTACTTGTAAGCAAACGGACAATTTGTCGTGCAAGAGGAAGAATAGATTGGCTTCCGTTTGCACGCCCTATGTAATTGTTTGAGCTACTTCATCTAAAAAACGCCTATATTTTGTCAGCACGTGGACAAACGCTTCAGTCTCATATAATGTGATTTGCCGGTAGTGGGGAGGTCGGGGTTGTAATCCCGAAAGAGTGGTTTAAGTGTGTTTTACGATATAGTTTCCCCTCTACTTGCTCGCACATTTAGATGCACTTATAAATTCTACATTCTTCAACCCTACCACATTAGTGCAAATATGTGGATATCCTGGACGGGTAGTAAGACATGGAACAAGGTACTACTCTACCTTCCTCATCTCTATCACATTAGTGTAAATATGTGGATATCCTGGACAGGTAGTAAGACGTGGAGCACGGTACTATTCTACCTTCCTCATCACTACCCCATTAGTGTAAATATGTGGATATCCTGGACAGGTAGTAAGACGTGGAGCACGGTACTATTCTACCTTCCTCATCTCTACCACATTAGTGTAAATATGTGGATATCCTGGACAGGTAGTAAGACGTGGAGCACGGTACTATTCTACCTTCCTCATCTCTACCACATTAGTGTAAATATGTGGATATCCTGGACAGGTAGTAAGACGTGGAGCACGGTACTATTCTACCTTCCTCATCTCTACCACATTAGTGTAAATATGTGGATATCCTGGACAGGTAGTAAGACGTGGAGCACGGTACTATTCTACCTTCCTCATCTCTACCACATTAGTGTAAATATGTGGATATCCTGGACAGGTAGTAAGACGTGGAGCACGGTACTATTCTACCTTCCTCATCTCTACCACATTAGTGTAAATATGTGGATATCCTGGACAGGTAGTAAGACGTGGAGCACGGTACTATTCTACCTTCCTCATCTCTACCACATTAGTGTAAATATGTGGATATCCTGGACAGGTAGTAAGACGTGGAGCACGGTACTATTCTACCTTCCTCATCTCTACCACATTAGTGTAAATATGTGGATATCCTGGACAGGTAGTAAGACGTGGAGCACGGTACTATTCTACCTTCCTCATCTCTACCACATTAGTGTAAATATGTGGATATCCTGGACAGGTAGTAAGACGTGGAGCACGGTACTATTCTACCTTCCTCATCTCTACCACATTAGTGTAAATATGTGGATATCCTGGACAGGTAGTAAGACGTGGAGCACGGTACTATTCTACCTTCCTCATCTCTACCACATTAGTGTAAATATGTGGATATCCTGGACAGGTAGTAAGACGTGGAGCACGGTACTATTCTACCTTCCTCATCTCTACCACATTAGTGTAAATATGTGGATATCCTGGACAGGTAGTAAGACGTGGAGCACGGTACTATTCTACCTTCCTCATCTCTACCACATTAGTGTAAATATGTGGATATCCTGGACAGGTAGTAAGACGTGGAGCACGGTACTATTCTACCTTCCTCATCTCTACCACATTAGTGTAAATATGTGGATATCCTGGACAGGTAGTAAGACGTGGAGCACGGTACTATTCTATCTTCCTCATCACTGCCACATTAGTGTAAATGTGTGGATATCCCGGACAGGTAGTAAGACGTGGAACACGGTACTATTCTACCTTCCTCATCTCTACCCCATTAGTTTAAATATGTGGATATACCGGACGGGTAGTAAGACCCTGTTCCCGAAGAGAAACCAACAATATCTTATTATCAATTATATATTTATTAAGCCCTAATACTAAAACTGGCTGGACTAAAAACTATTTTCCTTTGCCAAATACGAAAAAATTAGTTCTTGTATCAACCTATTGTTTCTCACTTGCCTGTTGGCCTTTCTCCATTAGGTTGTAAACCCTAGACGCAGATCAGAGGATAACATTAGAGTACACCTAATAGGGATAGGGTGTAATGAGGTGGACTGGATAGAACTAGCTCAAGATAGGGATATGGTGTAATGCGGGGAACTAGATAGAACTAGCTCAAGATATGAATAGGGTATATGTAATGAGGTGGACTAGCTAGAGCTAGCTCAAGATAGGGATAGTGTATAATGAGGCGGACTAGTTAGAACTAGCTCAAGATATGAATAGGGTATATGTAATGAGGTGGATTAGCTAGAGCTAGCTCAAGATAGGGATAGGGTATAATGAGGCGGACTAGTTATAACTAGCTCAAGATAGAGATAGGGGTCGTAAGTGCAGCAATGAACTTCCTAGTTCCATAAGGTGAGTAAGTAAGCAAGGATCAACCCATAGCTTCACACGTGATATTGCATCATTTATGAAGTGTTTTTTTAAAACATTAACGCATGTTTTGTGAGTATTTTTAACTGATAGGCACAGTATTTGAAATTCGTGAATTCGATTCCAAGAGTGTTACCAACCTAGAATATTATAGATCTAAAATTATGTTAGCTTTGAAAACGTACAGCAGACACTTTTTACGACCGAGACTGTACGAAAATTCTCAAGATATGGTTGTAAACTACTCTGTGAACATAATCCCAAATGTGACCGGTGGTTATCTTATTAATTTATTATTTTTTGCATCGCGTCTTACTATTCATTCGGGTTATACACTTCTGTACTAATTACGCTGATGGTTTCAGGAATTAGAAAGGTTATAATTAGAAGAAGTGTACACGCATCTGCGTGGAGGAAGAGTTGAAAACATTTTTGGAAAACCACCCTCAGTACACCCAACTGAGATTCAAACCACGATCTCCCCGACATTGGCAGCTCAGTCTACTGCTAGAATAGCGCCTTAGACCATGCGCCCATCTTATTTTAAAGTATATTTTCCATTTTTAACATGTTATTTTGTATCGCGATATGAATCAGTTGGTTTCAAAGTGGGTCTTTTTTATATATTGAAATCATTGATGTAAAGCTAAAATATTTTAATCCGTCAGAGCTGGAAACATTTAAAGGAAGCAACTTTGTTTCGATAAATTCAATGAATAACGGGCATTCAAAAGTTGTTCTAATGAACAAATGGTGTTTTTATATTTGTTTTATTTAATACAGTGGTGGAGTTTGGTTTTGGTTGCTTAACCCCCCTCCCCCTCAGTGTTTAAAATATTACACCCACTTTACTTCTCCCCTCCACTTAGCCCACAAGTCATTATGCCATTTCATTGTTAAGTAACTTCAACTATTTTTAAATTAGGAGGGTTGTATTATTTATTTTATATAAACATTGTTTTAATATAAAAAGTTAAATACGTAATTAATGTTCTAGATCATGTATATCTGAACATTAGTTCAAAAGAAAGATTACAGAATGTGCATGATTTCGGAAATAAAGAGCTGGTTGAAAAACGCGGATCTAAGTAACCCGCCTTCAACGATATTTGGGGGGAAACGTAGTAGTATCATCCCGTCCTCAATTTAACAAAATTAGATAGTCCCTTTCATCTTTCTTTTAAATACTAGTGTGCGTATAAACCGAACGGGTAGTAAGACGCGGTGCTAATAATAATGATAATAATAATTTTAAATACTAGTGCCCTACAAACCCTGTTAACATTGTGCCCGCAAATCCATACCCAAACCTCCTGCACCAACCCTCTTTTGCCCCCTCCCCCCTCCCAGTAGTAATAGAAGATTTCCAAGGTACAAGTTTTCAGCAATGAGACACAAATTTTCTCCAGTGAGACATAAATCTTCAGCACCGAGACACAACTCTTCAGCACCAAGACAAGAATATTCACCAGTGAAACACAAATCTTCAGCAATGAGACACAAATCTTTAGCATCGATACATAAGTCTTCAACACCAAGACACAAGTCTTCAACACCAAGACACAAGTTTTCAACACTAAGACACAAGTCTTCAACACCAAGACACAAGTCTTCAGCAACTAGACACAAGTCTTCAACACCAAGAGACAAGTCTTCAACACCAAGACACAAGTTTTCAACACCAAGACACAAGTCTTCAACACCAAGACACAAGTCTTCAGCAACTAGATACAAGTCTTGAGCACCGAGACACAAGTCTTCAGCAACTAGACACAAGTCTTGAGCACCGAGACACAAGTCTTCAGCAACTAGACACAAGTCTTGAGCACCGAGACACAAGTCTTCAGCAACTAGACACAAGTTTTGAGCACCGAAACACAAGTATTCAGCACCGAGACACAAGACTTCAGAAACAAAACAAAGGTATTCGGCACCAGCGTTCATCGTTGAGACACATATATTCAATACTAAGACACAAATCTTCACCACACATGCCTTCAGTGCTGAGTCACCAATTTTGAGCAATGAAGCACAAATATTTAGTGCTGACATAATATTCCTGAAAATATTTAGATAATGCTTGTACAAATCCTTGTTATATGCATAATTATCTAGTACAGAACTCGTTCCATATTCAAAAGCATTTAAGCATCGTACTTGCGGAGCTAACGATACAGTTCTAAGACCTAAGTTCGTGCCTCAGTGATGTGGAAGCTTGCTGGGGAGAGTATGTGTATCTTCATTGGTAAAGAAAAGATACAATTTGCAATTATCTTCGAGTAGACTACAAGCAGTTACCTTCGTGGACAACTTGCGTAGACGTGGAGCCAAGGATTGGAAGAAACAGGAAAAGATTTAAACAAAGGATACCGCAACAAACCTTCAAAAGAGATGTTATAAAAAGAAAGAGAATAAGACATACAGAATTAAAGATTGGAAGAAGGTCGAAAAGCTCAGATGAAATAAGAAAGCGTCTAGTGAAAGTGGTGGCAATGATATTAGCGCTTTATGGTGTGTGTGTGTGTGTGTGTGTGTAAGAGAGAGAGAGAAATAGAGAGATACTACTAATATACTTGCTTACCTATGCTGTAATAAGTTGTTTTAGAAAATCCCTGGCTCTATTACGTCTGAAAGCGCTGGAAATACCGGATATAGCCTGGAAACGTTACCTCATCTTCCCACATAACTAATTCTCCTTAGGAGAGGTGCAAGATTTTGTATAGTACACCGCTATTATGTTGAGACTTTTAACACTTTTGGGTTGTGGTTGGCGTTGGTGTGTTTATAAAGTCTTCTCTCTTCCTTAGAGACTGATTTCACTCTCGTACCTGTGTGTAATTTTGTTCGTTTGCCCTTTGGAATGATTGAGCTTATTTCGACTAAATTTTGTAGACATCAATATCCGGTATATGTGTTTATGTTTCATCCGGGTTACTTTTCCGTCAGCAGATATGGCTAAATTTTCCTATATAATACAATTTTCTTAATTTGTGGGACTGATAAAGTACCATTAATACTTGACCTTCACTTAACACTGATAGTTTACTTCTTTAAAATTAAAACGTTAACGTAGTGATCATTAGTTTTTAAACTAATAGATAATTTTTATTTATTTATTTGAACCGACTGATTATATCAGTAAACGATAGTTTCTATGAGCGATTGGGAAGGGGCTACCAATTTGACTGGGTAAAGTATTTTCCCATAACTTCCAGGGCTCTTTTAAATGCCACAGTCGACATGGAACTGACAGCTTTACTTCCCCTCCAAAGGAGGTTGTGCTACGAGTGTTTATCTTTTAAGACAAATCCGTCAATCCCAGCTGGGTTTGAACTCACGAACATCGGGTCCTGAAGCGAGCATTTACCCCAAAACCACCGAGGTAAACGAATAAATAGTTAATTAGTGGCGGATTCAGGGGAAGATCCCTCCCCCCCACGTAGAAAATAATTAAAGACATTGAAACTAATACCTTAATGTTGTAAATAATGACTAACATCTCCCTCGCCCTATCTTCTACATGACCTAACATCTCCCTCGCCCTATCTCCTACATGACCTAACATCTCCCTCGTCCTATCTCCTACATGACCTAACATCTCCCTCGCCCTATCTCCTACATGACCTAACATCTCCCTCG
>CABFWB010000854.1:187336-208171 GCA_902151455.1 Timema bartmani
GACCTAACATCTCCCTCATCCTATCTCCTACATGACCTAATATCTCCCTCGCCCTATCTTCTACATGACCTAACATCTCCCTCGCCCTATCTCCTACATGACCTAACATCTCCCTCACCCTATCTCCTACATGACCTAACATCTCCCTCGTCCTATCTTCTACATGACCTAACATCTCCCTCGCCCTATCTCCTACATGACCTAACATATTGTCGGTGACCTGGTGGTCTAGGGGTAAGGTGTCAGACTTCTGTGCTGGGGGTCCGGGGTTCAATCCTCGGTCCCGGCACGGATTTATCTGATTGCTAAACCCTTCCTTCACCTCTGACAAGACGTGTATTAATCACAACTTGTGAATGTGAGGAATGCCAGGCCTCCACCGTGGTTCGGATTCCACGTTAAACTGTAGGTCCTCCATTTCATCCCATAATCACCCTACCATTACACATTAGCGTAAGTGCGTATAACTCGAACGGGTAGTAAGACGTGGTGCTAATAATAATAATAATAACCTAACATATTCACACTATCCCCTACTTGACCTAACATCTCCCTCGCCCTATCTTCCACATGACCTAACATCTCCCTCATCCTATCTCCTACATGACCTAACATCTCTCTAATCTTATCTTCTTTATGACCTAACCAATAACTATTTCAAATTAGCTATAATACCAATAAATTCAAGCGGCTTAATACTAAAACTCTTCAATAGATAGATTCCTGAGTTTAGTATGATAACCTATTATTTGTATTAAAATACATATTTTTTCAATCAATACTAAAATATTTTAGGCCTGTGTACTTATTTATTACTTTTATTGTGAGTGTGACATTTGTTTTATGTTTTTTGTATCAAAATTATGTTTTTTCTCACAAGTCTTATTTTTATAACTATGATTATTAATTAAAATTATTGCTATATATTTACAGTATTATAATCAAATAAGATCTTGATTATTAAAAATTATTAAATTTAGACTTGAAGGAGCCTTATGAAAATCAATGGCTCCTCCTTCATCCCCCAGACAACAGGCGCTGGATCCGCCCTAGAAGTTAATCCACATTTAGTAAAACGTAGTAGGTACATATTATATTTTTAGTATTATGTCAGTCTAAAATTAGGTTTCATGATGACCTACATTTATACAAATAAATGGCTTCCATTTGGATCAGCTCAAAGATTAACATAATTTATTGAAATACAACTTAATATAGTGATTTTTTTTCTATCATCGCTGCCACACAACGATGTAGTTTAGAAATAGAAAAAAAATTATGTTTCATTCAAATTTATGTTGATAATATTAACTCGATGCGGGAATCAAACAAGGGGTCCGTTATCAATTTCCAAGAAGTATCTGAATTCCAGACAGTATAATAGAACAGAATCTGTACAGAATATTATTTTCAGTATGATTATTAAATTTTAAAAAATGAGTCAATAATAAAGATTTAATTTTTCTCAAGTTTATCTATAATTATTTTTTAGTAACCGATTTACAAATAAAAACTTTATCTATTAAATTTAGTCTGATAAAATGTTCCTATAAAACTTAAAAGAACCATTATGTATAAGTTTGGCATAGTTGATCCTAATATGAATGCTAGATCAAACCCTAGCGGAAATCTTAAGTGGAGCATCTGTGAATTGTTTGGTCAGGCTAATTAATCTAACATTCCAACATTGGTATGGCTATATTAAGAATGCAGATCCAATAATGTTATTATTATTATTATTATCATTATTAGCTTTAATTACAAAATGAACAAATTTTTCTTTGGCACAGTTAATAAAAATAAGACAGAGCTGTCCTATAGTCTTAATTATTCTTTTTAACCTCACACAGTTAAAAAAACACAACCATAGCTGCCCTATATTCGTGGTTATACTTGTTAACCTTGACACAGTAAATAACACAACCATAGATGCCTTATAATCCTGGTTATTCTTGTTTACCTTGACACAATTAATAAACACAATCAGAGCTGCCCAATATTCCTTAGTATTCTTGTTAACCTTGATACAGTTAATAAACACAATCAGAGATGCCCTATATTCCTGGTTATTCTTAATAACCTTGACACAGTTAATAAACACAACCATAGCTGCCCTATATTCCTGGTTATTCTTGTTAACCTTAACACAGTTAATAAACACAACCATAGCTGCCCTATATTCCTAATTATTCTTGTTAACCTTAACACAGTTAATTAACACAGCCACAGCTGGCCAGTAGCCCCTATTGTTTATTCCATCCGAAGTAAAGTGATTTTATATCCTTGTATTTATTTCTTTTTGGACCTGGTTCAAATAGTTTGCAAGTCATCAATAACTCATACCTTAGAAAGCAAGCCCATTATAATAAACTCCTTGTAATCGTTAGACTGGACTTTCCAAAACAGCAATGATGAGCTAAATATTGACTTTGATTAAGGGCCGATGGTCACTATTCAAGACCATAATGTAGGACACAATGTCTTAAAAATAGTTTATTATCTTAGTTGAATCGCTTTCACCACTTCTTGGTAACTGTTTGGGTTGTATGCATACATTAAATTATGCTCATGAAATAAGGATCGGGATGGTCTTGTTTAGTAGATTCTGCTATTTCCCCTTACTGTAGGCTGACCATAATTCCTTGAGACTAAAACGGGACGACATTGGGTATGGTGGGCTTATAAAGATTAGGACATTTATTTAAAAAAACAAATTTCATAAACATATTTACAGTACAAAGATTCTTCATAGAGCCCTCAGCCCACAAACATTTAGTTTGACGTACACAGGGAATGCATTTAACAACGCTCATACCATGACTATTTTTCGGACAAACATACTTTATGCCCCAAATTTCAAAAATTGGGGCCTTAAACTAACAAAAATGTATAAATAAAAACTAAGGAGTATGCGAGATGCGGATGCTAGAACCAAAGAGCGCACAGAACAAAAACTAACGCAATGAAACAGACGCGCAAGTGATGTAAACACTTTTTTTTTCTCTGAATAATTAACTGACTTCAAAATTACACTATTTATTCAATGGTAAATAAAGTATGATAATAGTTTACATACCACCGTTAACAGAATATTTTATTAGAATTTTAATATTAATTATTTTAACTAGAATTTATTTCAGGCCAAGGTGCAGCTTATATTTAAGAAGAGGTGGGTTGCAATAGAATTATTTATATGAATAGGAATTATATACATTATATATTATAAAACTGGATTTAATAGTAAATTTAATCAATATTTTTAATTAATTTTACTCTTATAATATGCATACATCGCCAGTCGCTCTCATTAAATTAAAGTCAGATAAGTCGTAGCGGTCTCGATTTCAATTTCAATCAACGCGCCTCTATCGGTAGTTACACGAATAACTGGTACCTACAAAAGCAGATATTGATGCATACTTGATTACAGGTTATGATTAACCAATATTTAAGCATATTTTAAAGCTTTTATAAAAAATGGGACAACAATGACACTTTTACTATAGCAACTAACTAAACATAACTAAAAAAAAGGCACTACCCCGTCCCCGTTCAAAGCGGGACGAACCTTATTAAGAATGTATAACAGATTCTTGTCATTTTTCTGATGATACCAGAATATCAATCGAGTTGATACAGGTATAAATGCATCTAGTTAGTGGAAAAACTGAGTGGGAACAATTAGAAGCCATCGGAGCAAATGGTGTGTTAAAACAGGCCTAGTATAGTTTTATTAGTTTAATAAAAATTATCCAGGTGCCTAAATTAGTGTAAAGTACTGTACATTGCTAAGAGCACGAATGCATGTGATATTTTACTTCTAAATATATCTTATATTTATCATAAACGCAATAAAAATATGTTTTACTTTTAAGTTTACCTAAAAAAAACTACTAAATAAAGGATCTTGATTCCCAGAAACAGAAAATATCAAAACATACAACATGAATACCTACCTAATTCCTGAATAACCCAAACTAACGAAGTTTTGCGCCTTTCTACCTGTTCATGCTATCCGTCACTTAAACTACCTAATCTAAGATCGAAAGATAAGAATATTAAATATTAAGGAAATTAACTATCATTCATTTAAAATAAATTTTATGGTTCACCACAAAGACCTTCTCACTCTTATACCACAAAATTGAGACTTTACTTAAAAATCATAAATTATGTGACACGAATTAATAGATATTGTTGTAGAAACATAACGGAGGAAAGAGCATCACATTTCACCAAAGATCATAATGAAATGATATACACTGTTACAGAAACAGACTATTTGTTCTGTGCCTTTTCAATTCCCCATTCCCTTAAGCTATATTTAAAAATAAATATTTGCCTATAGCTGGGAAAATATTGATTTTACAAATTATTTTTTCAATTAAATGTTTAATATCTTTAAGAGTGCTTTAACTTTGCAATGGTAAATTATTATATATTATCTCAAATATTTGCGGGAATATGATCACAAATGGAGATATTCGTTTTTGTATAGTAGCTAACCTCTGTCATTTTTCCGGGAAAATGAGATGTGACATTTTGTTTGTAATCTTAAACAACGACTAGATATGAATTTTGATAAAAAATGTTTTGAGAACCCACTTCGGTGGCTGCATGGTCTAACGCGCTACTCTTGCAATAGATTAGACTGCCGATTATGGGGAGATCGAGATCCGAATCTCGGTCAGGTGTACTGAGGAGGTGTTTTTCCTAAATGGTTTTTCACTCCCCCTTCACGCAAATGCGGGTACACTTCATCTAAATATAACCTTTCGCATCCCTAAAACAATTAGAATAATTAGTACATAAACGTATAACCCGAACGGGTAGTAAGAAGCGGTGCTTAAAGAAAGTTTTGAGCTGATCTCAGAAAAACAACTTTTTCTCTTTTTAGGGTTAGATAGATAATTCCAAAAAATTCCTTTAGATATTCTATGAAAACCCCTAATACCATATTTTAGCCCGATCAGTAAAATGGTCTCGGCTCTAGGCTGGGATACAAACAGGGGGGCGGACAGAAAAACAGATAAAGGGCATCGCGAAAACATTTTTTTTTTCAAAATCCTTCAAAATTTCGATCGCAGTTTTTTTGACGATCAAAATACTTTCTCGAATGGCTGTATTAATTTTGTCAGTACTTTCAACACAAGGTTTTTAAAACAACTTAATCAAGGGAAGAGAAGAGAAGGTTATCTTAGAAGCAATGTGCTTACATCGATAGGTAGATAAGATGGAGAGAAAAAGGAAAGCCCATTTGGGAAGTCACACAGTCGAGGTAATAAACCTTGACCTTCCTTTTTAACGGTGACCAAATGCAACGTAAACCTAGCCCCTATGATCCTCGATACGAGTGAAATGATGTATTTCTTTTAAAATTCTACTCTTCTTCCTGGATTTTTGGTTGATTTAATGTTGGGGCCAGCCCGAATGATCAAACTAGAGTAATGACCAACATCCTAGCATGCGGCCCTATCCATGATTTTGTGCAGCCCAAGTACTTTATGATGAACCATCATGCAATGCGATTTTTTTTCTTTTTATAAACGTGGAGGAAATACAACATTTTGGAATGTGAAATTTAGGAAGTTGACATAATTCTTAGAATATCTGGCACGTAATATATTGATGAACCAAGTCTGAATTTTTTATTTGACATGGTAAATTTCCAAAATCTGTTGAATCTTCGCGCCAAATATGTGCATTTTTTAGAAGCACATACGTATGCTAACAGTTCGTTTTCTTACAATAAATGAAACCAAACACACGAAAGATCTCGGCTTATTGAAAAATATTTGTTAATCATTATAAAAGTGATTTAGGAACATGACTTAAAGCCCAATACTAACACTATTCTGGCAAATTAATGGTTTCAAATTGTGGGTGGAAAAAATATAGGTTTTATCTTATTATTTATATGAGTGCCCTACTCTTTTATTTTTATAATAAAAAGACTCTCAAGCTGGAATTAGTTTTACTTAAAATAAAGACAATACAGATTTTATTGTTTTAATATTCGATGTGGCCCTTATAATCAAAGTAGTTTTACATCTCTGTCCTGGTACATTAATTTAAGGCGGATGTGATTAGATTTCATCAAGAGGCTAATAAACTTGGTGTTTATTATTGATGCACCCCAATTAATAAACTAGATCTTAACGAATGCCTTAGACAACGCAGTTTATGAGCTGGCTTGAATGAATTTACATGATTGACTAAGAGTAATGCAAATTGAATTTTCATTTTGATTTTTCTACACCTGTTTGTGTTTTCATTTTCAGAGAGGATATGGAAAAAGTGAACATCAAATTCCATGATAACGGCACAGTCACTTTTCAACACAAGAAAATTCTCGAATTTGTCCCCGAACTTTCCGCTGACAAGAATGCCAAAGTAACCGTCCCCAACATTCCCTTGCTGGTAAGTTGAACTATCAGATTCCTACCACTGTGAAGAGGGCTAAGAGGTTTTACTAATTAAAGGCTTAAGTTCTAATTCTAGTAGGTAATTAAAGAGAAAAACTGGAAAGCAAGAGATGAGAAGGTTTTAGAATCCATTCTAATCATATTGAACTTTTTATAAAACAATAGTATTAGCATTCTATTATGCCACATCCAAAACTTTTTAGGCGTAAGCGAACCATTGGAGAAGATTAACTTTGTCTATAGTGCTTAAGTCTGACACCTTAGCTCAGACGGTAGCATGTCTGTCTGCTGAGATAAGGGTCCTGGGTTCGATGTCCGGCATGGCCGAAAAAATTAAAATTGGTGAAATATGGGTTTCCCCTTTTACAGTGATGAATTAACGGCCGGGGGTTGGATGCTGATGTTTGTTCTAAATTTAAGTTAGTTTATATCTCGTGTTCTGATAAAATCGGCCAATTCAGAAAGTGCACGTTAAATGCCTCAAATAAATGAAATTTAAAAAAAGGCCTAAACTTGATTCATGCGTTTGCCAAAAATGTGTTAGTTATAATAGAATATGATTGAATGTCACAGTAATAAGCACGCTAACAAAACTGTAATTTGACCTATAATGCTTTGCAACGAAAACTTAAAAGAGTTGATTGTCAATATACAAGTATTTAATTTTCTAGTAGATAAAGAGATCATTTAGATTATTGTCACGGTGGATGTTTTCTAATTATTGTGTTGATGTAGTGAAACATATCAAGACGGAACGAAAACAACACACACTATTTCACTTAACGAGTTATTTAAATTCATTTCATAGCAGTAGGCGCAGCTGTCTACTTGTATTTCACTTTGTAGGCGCGCGTGTGTGCATTGAGTTGGTTGATTTAGCCGTATGTGCACTGATTCAGTCAGTTGGTTTTGAAATTTGATTGGTTCTTCCACGAATGTCTTATGGAAAACCATGGACTAGGCTGAGATTGTTTTTACTATTGCAGAAAGACCATCGCAGTTTGCGCTGATTTCTTGTAAATTGTCACCTCTCAAGCGATGGTGGGTAGCGTGTAAAGATGGAGTTGACTTTTTTTTCTATCGGCATTGGATGAAAATGTGTATTATATTGATAGCTGCTTGGAGTAGTCGTAGATTAATTATATTTATAAGCCCGCCTCGGTGGCGTAGTTGGCTAGCGCGCTAGTTTCGTGTTGAGCCAGATTGCTGAGGATGGGGATATCGAGGTTCGAATATCGGTCGGGTGAACTGGGGGTGGTTTTTCCTAGATGGTTTCCACTCTCCCTCCACGCAAATGCAGGTTCACTTCCTCTAAATTCAATCTTCCCCATTCCTAATCCATTAGCGTGATTGGTACTTAAGCGTATAGCCCGAATGGGTAGTAAGACGCGGTGCTAAATAAAGATAATTATATTTACAGTTGCTTGGAGGAGTGGTATATGTTTTTTGTATTTTATTTATTATTTGTTTATGGTATTTAACGAACACCTTCTAAAACGACTGATTATATCCGTACAAAAGAATTTCTATGAGCAAGAGCGAAAGGGCCTACCAATTTTTCCGGGAAAGGTATTTTCACATACCTTTCAGGGTTAAATACCACAATAAACATGGGGCGGACGAATTTACTTCCATTCCGAAGGAATTTGTGCTATGGATTTTTATCGCTCAATAAATATCCGTTAACCCAGGCTGGGTTTGAAGCCACGGATATTGGGTCCTTAGGTGAACACCTTACCCCAAGACCACCAAGGTCGACGAGTGGTATATGTATATTTATGACAGTTGTTTTGGAGGAGTGGTAATTGGATTGTATTGATAGCTATTAAGAGTAGTACGTAGTGTATTTATTAATGGTTACTAAGAAAATAGTGCTAGACGTGGTATATTTATAGTTCTAGCCCGTATTCCTTGAGCTATTATGTATACAAACATTTACAACTCATGCAATGAGTTAACCAAAGTGACCAAACACACTAGTTGCGTTCACTGACCAAACACACTACTTGCACTCACTGACCAAACACACTACTCGCGTTCACTGACCAAACACACTGCTCACATTCACTGACCAAACACACTACTTGCATTCACTGACCAAACACACTACTTGCATTCACTGACCAGACACACTACTCGCGTTCACTGACCAAACACACTACTTGCATTCACTGACCAAACACATTACTTGCATTCACTGACCAGAAACACTACTTGAATTCACTGACCAGACACACTACTTGCGTTCACTGACCAGAAACACTACTTGCACTCACTGACCAGAAAGACTACTTGCACTCACTGACCAAACACACTACTCGCGTTCATTGACCAAACACACTACTTGCATTCACTGACCAGACACACTACTCGCGTTCACTGACCAAACACACTACTCGCATTCACTGACCAAACACACTACTTGCATTCACTGACCAAACACATTACTTGCGTTCACTGACCAGAAACACTACTTGAATTCACTGACCAGACACACTACTTGCGTTCACTGACCAGAAACACTACTTGAATTCACTGACCAGAAACACTACTTGCGTTCACTGACCAGAAACACTACTTGAATTCACAGACCAGAAACACTACTTGCGTTCACTGACCAGAAACACTACTTGCGTTCACTGACCAGAAACACTACTTGAATTTACTGACCAGAAACACTACTTGCACTCACTGACTAGAAACACTACTTGAATTCACTGACCAGACACACTAGTTGCGTTCACTGACCAGAAACACTACTTGAATTCACTGACCAGACACACTACTTGCGTTCACTGACCAGATACACTACTTGCACTCACTGACCAGAAATACTACTTGCACTCACTGACCAGAAACACTACTTGCACTCACTGACCAAGTACATTACTTACATTCACCGACCATTGCCCCTCTCGATACTAGCTTGGATGTATTTTTTGTGCAGACACTTTCAACGCAGAGCAGCAAATTATCGAGGTTCCTTCACATGATGCTTTCTATTGCACTACGAGCTTTGAACTTGTACCCTTTCGTCACCGTCACTCCAGAGGAACTGGTCTTTGGATACGACGACCCACTTATCACGTTGGCTAATACATTCTTGCCTAAACATCGGAAACCCACGAAAAAGATGGGATTACTCATAGGGGTAAGTCAAAAACTAACTTATTTTGGGAATATGCTTAAATGCTGAAGCCGGCTTATTATTTGTTGTGATATTGATCTAATTAATATTACTTAAGTGGGATTATTAGCGCCTGGGTAGCGCTTAAGCCTCTTCTAGATATTCCGTAAATTCCATATTCATATTGTACCTAGCTCCATGATTCGTAGACATTTTAATCGCGTTTAAAAGTCCTTATCCTTAATCATGTGATGGTGCCAACTAATGGGTAAGTTAGAGATTTTGTCCAATAAAACTCTCCGAAAGAAAATCGTCCACAGCAAGGAACAAGCAGACGATACCTTGTTCGAATATATTAACTAATAATTGATTTTAAAGAAAAATGTTTCTGAAAGAATTCTAAGTGTACAATCGTTATTCCATTTTGTATAATATGGTTGCATAGCAATGGATATTTCACTGCCATTGATGCTTTCATTTCGTTGCGTGCACACATATCTACTTTGTTGTGATTGGTAATCCTTAGCAGTCAGTATCGACTGGTACTTAGAAAGTTAAAGTTGATCCAATTATTATGGAGTGGTACGGACTCCGCAAACAGGGAAATATATTAATGTGGAGTCTATCTGTTACGGACCAAGTACAATGGACTACATACCTTACGGATTCGTGGTATGTAGACAGGGCTCAACATTTAATAATTATATATAGCTCGTCCTTCATTTTATTCGATACTCTGTCTAGACTCACTCATTGTTTTAAGTTTAAGTTTTATAGTCAGACCTAACACGCCTCAAGTGCGATGCTATACTAAATACAAGATGACATCTATCTAGACCAGAATGGAATGGGCTAGTTTCATAGTAAGACTTAGTACGGCGCTATACTAAGTACAAGACAACACCTACCTAGACCAGAAGAATGGAATGAGCCAGTTTCATATGCGAAAATGGCCCATTCCATTCGAGTTTAGGTAGGTGTCGTCTTGTATTTAGTATAAAGCTACACCTGGGGCGTACTAAATCTGACTATGAAACGTGCTCTAAGAATTTACGTCGAAGTATCCTCACAGGTTGTAGGTCATGGTCAAGAACTAAGTGCCTAAACTATCTTTAACATTGAGATCTCATTGTACTAGCCTTTAGAAAAATTATAGGATTGGATCAAGTTAACAAGAGAGAGAAAAAAAGCTTTAATCAGATAAATATTTCCTTGTGCACTTTGCCAAAGAAAAATATATAGTTACATTTACATAGTTATAACTAAGATTAAAAAAGAACGTAGGTGTTAGCACTTTGCATTTTAATATATATAATGATTAGTTACAGAGGTCGAACAAGAGTTGAACCGTACCCCTTCCTCCACCTCACACACGCACACACACACACATACACACATACACACACACAAACACATCACCGGATGTTTTTCCATCGAGACTGGTTTAGTGATTAATTATTCCTATTGGCGATGACCTTTCAAGGAACTACTCAAAATGGAGCTTTATTTTCCATTCACCTTGGGGTTTAACCCTGACTTCAGACTATAACTTAATTTGTCGACACTTTGAGAGGTTAGCAATGGACCTGACACGATTTTTGTGAAATTAAAGATTTCAAATAGTTACTATTTATAATACAATTTACATTTTATATTGTGCGTAGACACAGTTAAACATCGCAAGACCGAACCTCGCTAGTCCGAAATCTCGGATGATCCAAACAAAATTTTCTGAAAACGGAGGGGTAGAAACAAAACTAAATCCAATAAAATCTATTTCATTGGCTAACATATTAAAATTAAAAGAGAATGGTTAAAAACAGTGAAAGTAAATATTCAATATTTACATGTTGTAGTCAACAGTGTTTTCCTGTAGCTAGAAATTATTTAGTAAGCCTATTGTAAAAAGATATACTGTAAATGTAAAACTATAGTACATACTACGTGCTATATATTAGTTAAATAAATGTAAATGTTATAAAATTCATTCAACTGTAATTTAAAATAAATTGTGAAAATAATGTCCATTCGATATAGGAATGGTGGTAGTTAACAGCTGAAGATTTTTATTGCAAACATTGGTTGAAAGTCACTAATGTAAACTATGTGGAAATAATTTTTATTTTCTTAGTAATATTATTTTATCAATCAAGAGTGTTAATAAAAACTTTTAATAATAGTTCAATAAGGATTACTGGGCTTTCGTAACTTATTGAAAGAACAAAATCTATTAATATACCTATTATGATTTTTGTTTCGCGGTTGTGGCAACAAGATAATATATTTTGGTGCATGAAATAATAAGTTAAAAAGTATTGTATTCACACTTGTATATTTCATACAACCGGCCACCAAAATAAATAAATGAATGTTTTCATAGCTTAGATAAAGAGTCAAACAAAATATTAGTGTCAAAATAAACTGTTTTTATTTTGTAAACATATATAAACACAACCGAAGATGGTTTATATTACGTCATCAACGGCATTGGTTTATTATTATTATTATTATTATTATTATTATTATTATTATTATTATTATTATTATTATTATTATTATTATTATTAAGCACCGCGTCTTACTACCCATTCGGGCTATACGCGCCTTAGTTTAGTCTGGTTCGCCATCTTAATTTGTGAAGAGAACGCAGCCCTTTGGAAGCTCTCGTTTGTAAAGAATTTTCGAGTTGAGTGAAGAGATTTGAAATAACCCGTTAATGTAAAGTGTGAGTATCGATGTATTGAATTGTGCCACGACACAGCGCTATAATTTGAAAACATACATCGGGAGAATGATCTAAAATATATTATGTGTATCCACTAGAAAATAAAATATGTTGATAATCAACTGTTTTAAGTTATCGTTGCAATGCATCATGGTTCAACATACAGCGTGTGAATTGCTGCGTCCCTGAGGCAAATTCTGCTTTCTATTTTCGATGAACGTGTGAATCAAGCTTAAAAGTGGGGATATATGGGGACGCGAGAAAAGGTCTTGGTTTTTGCAATTTTTATAGCAAAACTTTTTTGGTCAAAATAAATCAAGTGTCTCCAGTAGAAAAATAGAGTTTAATTCTTCACATGGTGACCTCAACAGTGAATATCTGTCAAGGGTGTACTGGGATTAAATGACAACTTTTTCTCTTCATTTAAAATGTTTCTCATCTAGTTCCGCTATTCTCATGACAGATACTCAACAACTGTTGATATCACCGTGTGAAGAAAATTAAACTCTAGGTTTGTACTGAAGCAATGTTTTATTTAATCATATGTTGGCAAAAAAAAGTTTTGATATAAAAATTGCAAAAACAACGGCCTTTTTTTTTTTGCGTTCCCTACATCCCCTCCTTAATATAAATTTTAGATAATTCGAACAAGGCTCGATCCCAAATAGTTCAAATTAACGATTTTCTAATGTAGTTTAGGGAAATAAAAGTATCTCCCATCTTTGACTATAGTGGACTATTCCATTGTGTAAATATTATAATTTCTTTGAACTGGACGTTATCTTTAAATTTGGTGCAAGAAGAAACCACATAATTGGAAGCTATGAATAACAAAGTTTTTAGTTGAACACGGTTAAATCTCGGACACAGATGTACTGCACATAAAATTAGGTAACATCTAGACTAGTGGACTCAAACTCAAAGTAGTTGAAGGCCCAGATTTACAAACTTGAAGCGTGTTGCGGGCCACAGCCTACAGAAGCATGTTTGGTTAGATATATTATACACTTTTGCTTATTTCAGCGTGTCTTACTACCCATTTGAACTATCCCCATTTTAACCATGCTTCTGGGTAAGGGATGAGGAAAATATTATTAAGACGACATTTAGCCGCATTTGCGTGAAAGAAATTTGTAAAACCAGCTAGAGAAAAAGAATCTTTACATCCTACTGGAATTCGAACCCTGAACTCCCTGACACCAGAAAACTAGACCAGAAGAGCCTGACGTTAGATCCGTGGGCACATCGATGTAGGTCGATATTAACTATTTGATGATATTTATTTAAAATCATTAATGTATGGTTAACATATTTAAGAACCTATAATTTTTTCCAGATGTTTATGTGGGTTATCGAAATATTCAAAGAAGTGTTTATAAAATTAAGCAAATAAAAATTCCTTCACTCAAGTATTCAATTACATAATAGCTCTAAGTACATATATATATATATATATATACACATATATTGTTATTCAAAATCATGTACAAACTGGAATTAAACTGATACTTTCTGTGTGCGTATAAAGTGAAGATATACAGAAAATATTAGGGCCTATATACATACAAAGAGATGTGCATTTATAATGAATTTTAAATGCAAATACCTTAAAGTAATCATTGTATAGGTCTTTGCGCACCTTTTGCACCAATATAACACACCAAGTGATCATTTTACGTATTCTTGCGCACCTTTTGCACCAATATAGCACACCAAGTGATCATTTTACGTGTTCTTGTGCACCTTTTGCACCAATATAACACACCAAATGATCATTTTACGTGTTCTTGCGCACCTTTTGCAACAATATAACACACCAAGTGATCGTGTTACGTGTTCTTGCGCACCTTTTGCACCAATATAACACACCAAGTGATCGTGTTACGTGTTCTTGTGCACCTTTTGCACCAATATAACACACCAAGTGACCATTTTACGTGTTCTTGTGCACCTTTTGCACCAATATAACACACCAAATGATCGTGTTACGTGTTCTTGCGCACCTTTTGCACCAATATAACACACCAAATGATCATTTTACGTGTTCTTGCGCACCTTTTGAACCAATATAACACACCAAGTGATCGTGTTACGTGTTCTTGCGCACCTTGTGCACCAATATAACACACCAAGTGATCAAAACATGATTTGATTTTTATATTTTTTATATTTTTCCATCTAGGAAGTTTTAAATCATGCTACAAGAAACGAGGGAATTTTAGACAAAACGACTTATAAGATAGTTTGTTGTGTTGTAGAGGAACGGCACTTTGAATGAGGTATCTACCATCTTCACCGGGCATACCAACATGAAAGAATTTGGACTTTTGGATCGTCTGAATGGACTTGACCATCTTCCATATTGGTCGGAGCCTCCATGTAATAATATCCGAGCGTCAGAAGGTAAGAAACACACGAAACATTACCATAGGATAAATTTAGGTATGAAGGGCATTCTCGATTTTTCTTTTTATAAGATAGCCTAAAATATTTCCATATTTTTAGTTTTGTAAAAATTACCGATCGATTTAAATACTAAATGACAGAGCGAAACGAGGTTCTGTTTGAATATGAGCATTTGTAAACCTCGGTGATCTTGGGGTAAAGTGATCACCACAAGACTCGATGTTTGTGGGTTCAAAACCAGCTGGGGTCAATGAATTTTTCTTGAGTGATAAAAATCCATAGCACAACTTCTTTTGGAGGGAAGTAAAGCCGTCGGTCCCATATCGATTGTGGCGTGTAAAAGAACACTGGAAGGTATGTGAAAATACCTTTACCGTCAAAATTGGTAAACTCGTTCGCTTTTGCTCATAGAAATTCTCGTGTTCTGATATAATCACTCAGTTCAGAAAGTACACGTTAAATAACTCAAATAAAAAAACAAAAAATAAAAAAATTAGCTTTTGGCATTTCATCTGTTTGTCTGGATTTTGTTACACGGTAACTGTCAGATGCGTTGGCCAATTTTAACCAAGTTTGGCAAGGTCATTTTTTAACCTAAGTCGAGCGATGTATTTACATGGTTTTCAATCTGGTTATTCATTTTATTATTGTGGTCATTCAGATGTTTTGTCTTTCAATAATTCATCTCAAATGATTTTAATTTAACATTCTAAGCAATCGATAAAGTAAGTAGGGCGAACTATTTTTAAATTTTGACAAGTATTGCGAGACTTACTTCTTAAACCGAGTGAACAACGCTGTAGTACAATGTTGAATATTGTAGTGACAATAATAACATGTATGAAACGAGCTATGTGGTCTAGTTTTCAGAGAGATTCAAATCCAGAGTTCCTAGGTTCTATCCCCGGTGCTTCCAAATTTATTTGTAAAGCAGTGGGTCTGGAACGGGGTCAAACGAAGTCTCGTGAGGACAAATGAGGTGATACTTGAATAAAGGAGTAATTGTTCCGGTTTATAAAACTGAGATTAACGGCTGGAGGGCTAGTTGTGCTGACCACTTGACACCCTCTAGCAGCAAATGTTGGCACTATCATCGCGAACGGTGACGGCCGCTCAGTCAGTATAGCTCACTTGCAGGCTCACACCATGGAGTTTCTTTTAAACATAATAAAATATGTTTTTGATAGTAAAGTTATATCTTCTTGTTTATTATTTTTATTCCCTTCTCCTTATTTATATACGTTTTAATTTTTCTTCTATGACAACAACATATTTCGGTGATTTTTCACCATCTTCAAGTCTTATTTGTATTAAAGATGATTGATTTTTATATCAATAAGACTTTAAGATGGTGGAAAATCACCGAAACACATTTTAAAACTGTTATGAAACAGTAATAAACCCTCAAACATACAATCTTAGACTGTCAAACATACTGACAAAATTAAACAATCAAACATACTAACAGCTTTATAGAGTCAAACATACTGACAATTTTAAACAGTCAAACATACTGATAATTTTAAACAGTCAAACATACCGACCATTTTAAACTGTCAAACATAGTGACAATTTTAAAGAGTCAAATATACTGACAATTTTAAATAGTCAAACAAAATGCCAATTTTAAACTGTCAAAAATACTGATCATTTTAAATAGTCAAACATACTGACCATTTTAAACAGTCAAACATAGGCCTACTGACAATTTTAAATAATCGAACATAATGACAATTTTTAACAGTCGAACATACTGACAATTTTAAACAGTCGAACATACTGACAATTTTAAAGAGTCAAACATAGTGACAATAAACAGTCAAACATACTGATACTGGAACCGTACTCAGACATTATTTTGGAGTGTGTTCTATATGCGGTGGCTTGTAATAAAGTCTGCCAACGGGATTTGTAATTGATTTGTTAACAACGGATGACTTGACGTTGAATCACATGCCTAACCATCAAGGAAGACATCCCGATGACTTGACTTTGAATCACAATGCCTAACCATAAAGGAAGACTTTCGGATTACCACTGAAGTAATGGCTTAGAATCACACTAACTAGCCCTCACGGAAGACTTTCTGATGACTTGACTTTAAATCACTATGACTAAACATCAGGGAAGATTTCCCGATAAACAACTACCGCTGAAGTATTGGATTTGAATCATAATAACCAACCATCACGGAAGACTTCCAGATGACCAATTACCGCTGAAGTATTGGCTTTGAATCACACTAAATTAACCATCACGGAAGACTTCCCGATGATTTTACTTTGAATCACAATGACTAACCATCACGGAAGACTTTACGATGACCGACTACCGCTGAAGTATTAACTTCTAATAACAATAACTAACCATCATGGAAGACTTCCCGATGACTTGAGGGATGACTTGACTTTGAATCACTATGACTAACCATCACGGATAACTTGAATTCAAATCCCGATAACCAACAACCATGGAAGACTTGGCTTCGAATACAAACAAATAACCACCGCTGATAACTTGAATTTAAATCTCGATGAAGCGTATAATCCGAACGGGTAGTAAGACGCGGTGCTAGATGATAATAATGATGATGATAATAAATATTGATGACCAACCACCATCGATGACTTGACTTCGAATCTCAATAAACACCGCAAATGAGTTTACTAAATTATTTATTTGGTTTCGGAATTCAATATTTTCAAAATAGTAACCAGGCTTATATCGGTAATCTAAAACATTAACAATTTAATAATATATTTCTAATACAGAAAAAAATGTCAGTTAAAATATTTAGTAACATCTGAAAAGCTTGTTCCTTAGGCAACAATTCAAAAGTAGTTACCTAAGACAACCGAACCTATTTGTTTGGAAAATTTCAAATGTTTTAACATAGGTCATGCATAGCAACATATAAAGCTGATATCAATATTTCATTTATTTCCTCGGTAAGTGATAAATTGCCGCGCAGACGTTCAGATCTAACGCAGTAGTTAATTAAACAATACGTTATTTCAAAATATGGCTCACGGCAAAATAAAGTCGAAAGATTCCAACGGGGCTCTTTTTCTTTAACAACCCTCCAGTTTGAATTTTATTAATATAAAAAAGATATTTAAGAACAAGAAGTGAGGTTTCCTCTTTACCTTGAGATAAGAAGTTTTGTGGTTTTATTTCCCCTCTTTATTATTGACATGGCAAATTGAGTTTGTAGTTGAAGCGCGAAAGGGAGTATAAGCTTGGATGGGTATTATATATAGTGACAGTTCCAGAAAACGACACAAACAATTTCATTTTAAGTGATAGCTAATTTTTCGCTGGCCACCTCGGCCGCCTTAAGTCGTACTTTTTCAAAAATGAAAACATTGCGATTATTTGGCATAGAGTTAAGATTATTAAGTGCAAGGTTATTGAAAAAGTACCGATTTGGTTTATAATTTGATAATTTCAAGCATTGAATTTTTACATTAAATCATTCCCAATTTAATTACCAGAATAAAAAAAATTTCCCTTTGTTTTATAGGTTCTTTCTTCCCTCCACGTGATTTGACCCACGAAGACATCGTCCATGTGTACGATAAGGACCTGTGCCGGATACTTCCATTGCAGTTCCAGTCCATGACCGAAAAAGACGGCATCAAGGCTGGCCTCTACACGCCTCCTGACGATGTGTTTGAGTTGCCTGACAAACAACCCGACAACAAATGCTTCTGTCCTGGACAAGAATGTCAATGCCCTCCACGGGGTCTTCAAAATATCAGCCCCTGTCAATTTGGTAGGTCATGACTATCTGCTAGAAAGAAACAAACGATCCATATGCATGCTTAATCTTTTAGACGAGACCACTTCTATCATATTCGGTGACTCTGTGGCAGTGGCGTCGCGTCAGGGCAGGCAAGACAAGCACTGCTTGCCTTTGATTGAAGATATGTAATTATTTTATTTAATGTTTGCAAAAATATTATCATGGTAATCATTTAAATGTAATTCAAGCATCAGTGGGTTTGAAGAAAAAAAATCCCATTTATGGCAGTGACCGTAACATGCATGCAAGACATGCACTAGTCCATCTAATGGTGGTTGAAAGTCGGTATTTGTCCGATTTTCATCCCATTGCTCTAGCTAGTGTAGTTCTTATTTGTGACGTCATAGATTTCGGAGGGGTGAGAAGGGGAAGAACTGTGGATGCCAGGTAAAAATGTAAGCAGCCGAGCTACGACTTCTCTTGCCCGAAAGGTGACGACTAGAACCGAAGTCACTACCCCTCTCTTCCCTTTCAAAACATAATGCATGCTTAATCTTTTAGACGAGACCACTTCTATCATATTCGGTGACTCTGTGGCAGTGGCGTCGCGTCAGGGCAGGCAAGACAAGCACTGCTTGCCTTTG
Source organism: Timema bartmani (assembly GCA_902151455.1). Lineage (NCBI taxonomy): Eukaryota > Metazoa > Arthropoda > Insecta > Phasmatodea > Timematidae > Timema > Timema bartmani. The sequence continues at coordinate 206,409 of CABFWB010000854.1, forward strand.
ATTGAAGATATGTAATTATTTTATTTAATGTTTGCAAAAATATTATCATGGTAATCATTTAAATGTAATTCAAGCATCAGTGGGTTTGAAGAAAAAAAATCCCATTTATGGCAGTGACCGTAACATGCATGCAAGACATGCACTAGTCCATCTAATGGTGGTTGAAAGTCGGTATTTGTCCGATTTTCATCCCATTGCTCTAGCTAGTGTAGTTCTTATTTGTGACGTCATAGATTTCGGAGGGGTGAGAAGGGGAAGAACTGTGGATGCCAGGTAAAAATGTAAGCAGCCGAGCTACGACTTCTCTTGCCCGAAAGGTGACGACTAGAACCGAAGTCACTACCCCTCTCTTCCCTTTCAAAACATAAAGGGATGGTATGGCATGAAAGGGGAAACTAATATTGTCAAGGTACTGACCCCATGCCTACACATCTTTAATCCCGGTACACACGACACAACTTCTTGTACAAGAATTTGCAGCTTGAAGATGGCGTCGTGTTAAAACTAATACTTGTACAAGATCTGCATTGCACAACTTATTGTATACAATTTCAGGAAATGGAACGCGTCCTATATCAGCCATTTTTCTTGTACAAATTTTGAGTTGTAAACACGAAAAATTCGTCTGCTAGACAGTTACATTTAAAAAAAAAAGAGTGATTGTAATAAAAACAGCTAAATGCTTGAAAACAATCAAATAATTATAATTGAAGGAGGTTGAACCCCACAAATAAAGGTTTTCAACTGTTTTAAGAAAATATTTAAAATTTGAAAAAAATATATATATTTTCATAATATCTAAGAATAATTAAGAAATCATTTTCATTAAATACCGATACTTTCTAAATCATTCAATCATTATTTTCCCATAAAAAGGGCAAAAACGCCATGTTTTTTCAAATATTTTATGCAATTACAAATGCCGTGTGAACAGCCACTGGCTAAAATTTGTATGCAATCCATGTGACCAAGAAATTGTACCATTTCTTGTACAACTTTTTGTACAATAAGTTGTGACCTGTGTACCGGGCTTTATAGTTTTGTGGAGTTTATTGCAGCAGGTACTTTTGTTTTGATGTGTGTATCAGTGAAAGCTAACAAACGAAAGTGTATAAGTATATGTCTATAATAAGTAATAGCACAATAATGTAAATCACAGAACAGAAGGACGCCCAACGCCACAACTATCATAAAAAACTTCCAAATAGCTTCTTGAAGCATAAAGAATTTAAAATCAATTTTAAAAAATTCTTGGACCATTTCAAAGCCCTCACGCATTTCTTTTCGATCTTCCTAAGAGTCTAAGTTTTTGTTCCATTCAGCGCAATGCTCCAAATGTGACATTTCATCAGTTTCTTCCTCAGTTCCAAATTAAATTTGCTGGTCAATAGTAACCTCATCTTGTCGAAAGCTTCCTTGGCCATGGCAATTCAAGACATAATTTCCTTGATGCAGTAGGCATCTTTTGTCAGCATATTTCCCAGGTACTTGAAATGCTCTATATTTTCCAACTGGTTTCCAATTTTGACTTTCAGTTGCTCTTCATTTTTGAAATCACCATCACTTTTGACTTCTCAATGTTGATATGGGGTGACCTGGTGGTCTAGGGGTAAGGTGTCAGACTTCTGTGCTGGGGGTCCAGGGTTCAATCCTTGGTCACGGCACATATTTATCTGATTTCCAAACTCATCCTTCACCTCTGACAAGACGCGTATTAATCACAACTTGTGAATGTGTGGAATGCCAGGCTTCCACCGTAGTTC